>FXXK01002724.1:0-12083 GCA_900184695.1 Betula pendula
GTTAGAGGAGACAATTTATGAGTATACAAACGGGACGGTTATTAACTGCTAATAACTAGATAACCAAGAATAACCGCCTAGGCTGGTTGCGGTTACCGGTTATGAGTATTGAAAAAACCTGTTTATAACTGGGTAGCCGGTTTAAATATATATTAATATATAAATTTTTAAATTAAAAGTTTAAAAAAATAATAATTTAAAACTTAAAAAACTATACTTTGTAGTACAATTAATTTTATTATGGAGTTTAATTTTAATGTTATTTATATTTAATGGGAGTATAAAATAGTTATAAAAAGAACTAAAAAGCGAGTTTAAAATAATCTAAAAAGAGGTCTAAAAAATTAAAAGATGGTCTAAAATGCCTATTATTTGAAAACCGGTTACCAGTTAGTAACCGGTTTCAAATAGCATTGAAATCGATTAGTGACAACCGCAACCGCAACCGCAACTGATTGTACACTCCTAAAGGACATTACAAATTACATGGTAAACTGAAAAGAGTAAGTATAGTTTTCCCTCATTTTTAACTATCTTCTAATCTATGGCATGCTTGAGAAGGAATAATAGAAGTGTTTAATTAGTATTAGAGCCAAAAAGAGTCCAAAAAAGAAAATGGTAAATCTAGGATAAATCCATGAGTTAATGCACCTTTTTAAATTTCTCCTTGCCCTTTTTTTTTTCGTTTAAAACTTTCAATGCTTAAGTTTAGTTGCGAATTTGAAATGAGTCATTATGTGGGTTTTTAGGCTAATTTTGCATTGTCTGTTAGTGCCATGTTCATCATTTTTTTGCCATATCACAATAAATAATAATTTTTGACTTTATTTTAAAAAATCAAATAATTAAAATCTTAAAAATAAAATGAAAAAAGGGATGGGGTGCCACCCCAGGGGTTTTCTTTTTATTTTTTATTTTTTTATTTTTTTAAAATATATATTTAGTAAAATTTAATAATTATTATTTTAATGTGATGTGGCATTAACAGAAGGTGTAAAATTTGCCAGACAATCCACTGAAGGATCCATTTCAAATTCATGAGAAACTTATGCAGTAAAAGTCGAAAAAAAAGGTTCAAAGAAAAATTTAAAAAGGCATGTTAACTTAAGAATTTATCTTCAATTTACAAAAAAAAAAAAAAAGAAACAAGGCACTATTAAAGAGATGCTGCTTTGTATAGAATTTGTGGATATATTTAGAGAGAGAGAGAACCAAAAGTCATGAAATAATACTATATATTACATTTTTATTTTAGAATCTATAATGCTGATGTGGTAGTCCAAATCAATCATGATTTTATTATTATTTTTTTTAATAAAGACTATTCTAATAGTTAATTGAGACTACCAAGTCAAATTATGAGAGTAATTTATAATAAAAGTATAATATATAATATTAATTCAAGTCATGTTGATAGTACATAACACATAAACATTACACAAAAATAATGTAACAAGGGTTTAATAAACATTGACTTTTTTTGAAAAAGACCAGGGATGATTGAATTGCTACCAACATTACCGCGTCAACTTTATTGGTATGTACTATTCCTCCGGTGAATATTGGCATGGAAAAAGAGTTGTTTGGTAAGTCATAAATGATAATTGGCCATTGGTCAAACACTATTAATTAATGGTGAATATCACAACCTTAGCCTTGGGTATCAAAGAATTAACATATCATTGAACCTTTATTTTTTACTAACCCAATTTACACTAGAGAAATAATACTAAGTATTTTTAAGTAATATATTTTTTTTCTTTTTCATTTGATTTTTATTTTTCTAAAAAAAAAAACAGTAAATATGAATATGCCATGTACACAATAATGTTAGTCAAGAATACCGAGTTTACACAAATCCACACGCAAAACCAAACTTAACCTTGGATATTTTTCTATGCCACACCCCATATCATCAAATCAAATCAAGCTGTCTTTAAAAAAAAAAAATCAAAGCTTTCTCCAAAATTAGGATGCAACCATATATGAGAAGGTGAAAGTATGCTAATTTGAGGGTGCTTTTAGTTTTGTTTTTGGTTTAAGTACTTTTCTTTTTTTTTAGTACTTGGGTTTTCATTTTCACATTGGTTTAATTTGTATCACAGAAAATATGTATGTTATGGGTAAAGATATAGACGGTACCTTCATTAATATTCTGACAAAATTTTTAATGGCAATTCACGCGTTTGCACTAAAACTTATCACGTGTCACTAAAGTTTTTTTTTTAATAAAAAATAAAAAAAATCTAAAACTTAAAATTAAAAATTAAAAATAAATTTTTTTTTAAAAAAAGGGCAAAAGGAGTGTACAAAGCCAGCCCAATTTTGGCCAATTGGAGTGGCTAAAACTATCCTAAAAGGCCTTGAGCCACCCCTATTGTTCGAAACCACCCCTTACGGCCAGTTTGAGGTGGCCGAAACCACCCCTGAGGCTCATTAGGGTGGCTTGACCACCCCTGTTTGACTTGGGGGTGGTTTCGACTATTTTCTATGGCCGGTTTGAGGGTGGCCAAATGGCCATTGAGAGTAAATCGGCCAGCCTCAAAAGGCCTAAAATTTATAAAGGTTTAACTCCTTGGGATGACCGAAACCACCTCCAAACTAAACGGGGGTGGTCGAGCCACCCTCAAGGCCTTTAGGAAGGACGCTCCGACTACTCTCTTTGAGGGATGTAAGGGTGGCATGAGGATTTTTTTTTTTTAATATTTAATATTTTAGATTTTAAAATTTTCTTTTTAGAACTTTTTAATAAAATAAAAAATTATTATTTAATATCATGCGGCAAAAATACTGATGAGGCATTGACATACTTTACTAATTTAAAACAGAAAACACATGAAATAACAAATTCGTAAAAAAATTAAGAAGTTAATTTTAAGATTTAAAAGTGGAGGGAGTAATTTGTCATGCAGCATTTTATACTTACCCTAAAAGAATAATTACCACCCCTATAATTTAAGTGGCAGTGAAATGATTTAGGGAAAAGTCTATAAGAATAATTATCATTTTATACTTACCCTAAAAGAATAATTACCGCCCTTATATCTTATTCAAATTATTATTCAATTAATAATGTCTTTTAAAATTTTTTATTGAGACAATATATTTTCAATGACAGCAAACAAATAAAAATAACCTTATAATTTTTTAAGAAGATAAAAATACTTTAAATTTGGCTAATTGAATGGTAGTTTTTGTTTTTAAATTTTGTTGTTCTTTTTTTTTTAAATTTTTTTTTAGTTTTATTTATTTATTTAGAATTTTTAATTTTATTTTATTAAAAATATTTTAGGCATTAAAGAACATTGATAATTTTTGATAGTTTAATAGATATTGTCAAAATTAAAAATTTAAGATAATATTGTAAATTGAGTTGCAATTTGAGGTGCTGTAGACTTTTCCCAATAATCTATTTTTGTTTTTTTAGCCCAAGGACGGCAATGAAGTTTGAAGTTTGATGATTTTGATAGTAAAAAACTACCCTACCTTTTCACATATTTTGAAACTTTTTTATTTTTTATTTTTTTATTTTTAGTATTATTTATTGTCATTGTCGTTCTTTTGTTTAGTGTTTTTTTTTTTTTTTTTCTTATTTTCAGCAAAAGTCAAGTCAAGCAAGCACTCAAATTGTCGTCTATGGAGCTGAGTCTTTGACAAAAGGGGCCTTCCTTCTTTGACCCGATGAACCATTCTCCTACTCGACTCGCTTTCTGTAAGCTAAAATTCTAATCTTTTCTGCCAAAACTATCCCCAGTTCACACTCGCTTGATTGAGTTTAAAGTGTGATCCTTTTTCTTTTTTACCTTTGAATTTACGCTCTAGTACCGGCTTTGAATATTCAAACCATATCCTTGAGGAGAGAACGATGTTTCGTCGTTGTTTCAAGAACCCTTTTATGGGTTTCGTCTACCTTTCCGAGTTACGGCTTCTGAATTATCAAAATCTCAGGTTAGTTTTCGAATTCTCTCAAAAAATTTGCTTTCGTTTAGTTAGTTGTTTTGTTATTTTTGTTATTTTATTCTATTTTTTAATGTGGGGTTTGTGAATATAGACTTCTTTTGATCAGTATGAGAGTCAAGTCAATTGGGTAGCTCAAGTTTTTGGATTTCTTACTATATTTGTTGCACCTGTGTGAATTTGGATTTTTTGGGTTTATCTAGTGTATTTTCTCAGCTGGGTGTGCTTGAATCTCTGTAGAAAGCTGAATTGGGTTTTTATTTTCTTGTGTTTCGGTTGAATTTTATCTCAGGGTATGATGTTATGAGGGCTATGGTGTTGCTAGTTCAGTAGTTGGAGCACTTTATGTGCGTTATGTAGTGATCTCCAACCGATTTTCTTTAATCTGTATCTCCTCGTTGTTTTGCTAAGAAACTTGATGAAAATGGTTATGAATTGCCGACCTTTTACTGTCGTCCTTGTCAGTGTTTCTCTTTGGATATTGCTTAGTTCTAGTTTGAGCTACGGTACCGACACTGATATTTATTGCCTGAGAAGAATAAAGGAGTCACTTGAAGATCCTTATAATTACTTGAACTCTTCATGGGATTTCAACAACAAGACTGAAGGCTTCATCTGTAAATTTACGGGGATCGATTGTTGGCACCCAGGACGAGAACAGGGTTTTAAATATTCGGCTTTCGGATATGGGACTAAAGGGCCAGCTTCCTCGTGGGATTGAGAATTGCTCGAGTTTAACGGGCTTAGATCTTTCAAGCAACAAACTGTTTGGAAATATTCCGCAAGATATCTCCACAATTCTTCAGTTTGTGACAACTCTTGATCTCTCATCTAACAATTTCTCGGGGGAGATCCCAGTGAGCCTTTCGAATTGTACCTATTTGAATGACCTTAAACTCGACCATAACAGGTTGACAGGTCAGATTCCTCTACAACTGGGTCTGCTTGCTAGGCTTAAAACATTTAGTGTGGCAAACAATCTTTTGACCGGGCCAATCCCAAGGTTTGGCAATTCTTCAATTCAAGCAGACAGTTATGCAAATAATCCAGGACTTTGTGGGGTTCCTTTGGATGCTTGCCAGGCGCCTTTAAAGAAGTCTCACACTGCAGTCATTGTGGCAGCAGCAGTTGGTGGGGTGACTCTTGCAGCCATAGGTGTGGGTATTTTTATGATGTTCTTTTTGGCGTAGAGTGGTTGTGAAGAAGAAGGAAGATGACCCTGAAGGAAACAAATGGGCAAAGAGTTTAAAGGGAGTTAAAGGCATCAAGGTAAGCTAACTTAATGGTCATTTTCTAATGGATACTTTAATGGTGACGAGTGTAGTTATTCATTTTCTTTTGCTTTTGCTTTTGCTCTCTCTCTCTCTCTCTCTACACGCGCTCGCGCGCACACACAAATACATATCTTCTATTGAGTTTCTATGATTACTCATTCGAGCTGTGTATTATATTGAAATGATGCTATTTTGCTTCAGGTATCTATGTTTGAAAAGTCAGTTACGAAAATGAAATTCAATGATCTCATGAAGGCTACTAACAACTTTAACAAAGACAATATCATTGGGTCGGGAAGAACAGGAACCATGTACAAAGCAGTCCTTGATGATGGCACTTCACTTATGGTTAAGAGGTTGCAAGAATCTCAGTACTCTGAGAAAGAATTTCTGTCTGAAATGGCCACTCTTGGCAGCGTAAAATACCGAAACTTGGTTCCCCTCCTAGGTTTTTGCGTGGCTAAGAAGGAGAGGATTTTGGTTTATAGGAACATGCCAAATGGTACCCTCCATGATCAGCTACATCCTGTGGATAATGGTGGCAAGGTTATAGATTGGCCTTTGAGGTTAAAGATTGGGATAGGGGCAGCCAGAGGATTAGCATGGCTCCATCATACCTGCAATCCCCGTATTATCCACAGAAACATAAGCTCCAAATGCATCTTACTGGATGCAGAGTTTGAGCCGAAGATATCTGATTTTGGCCTTGCCTAGGCTCATGAATCCAATTGATACACATTTGAGTACTTTTGTGAATGGGGAGTTTGGAGATCTGGGTTATGTTGCTCCTGAGTATGCAAGAACTCTGGTGGCCACTCCAAAGGGTGATGTTTTCAGTTTTGGAACAGTGCTTCTTGAGTTGGTGACTGGTGAGAGACCTACACATGTTGCTAAAGCTCCTGAAAGCTTCAAGGGAAATTTGGTAGAATGGATTACACAGCTGTCAAGCAACTCTGAACTTCGGGATGCCATCGATAAATGCTTGGTTGGAACAGGTGTTGATGGTGAGCTTTTTCAGTTTCTTAAAATTGCGTGTAATTGTGTAGTAGCAAATCCCAAGGAAAGGCCTACTATGTTTGAAGTGTACCAGCTTCTAAGAGCTATTGGTGAGCGATACAATTTCACTATTGAGGATGAGATGCTGATGCCTTCTGATGCTAGTGATGCCAATTACTTAGAGGAGCTTATTGTTGCTCGTGAAGTAAAGCAGAATAATTGATAAGGTATGGAAGAGGTATAGGGATGAATGTCACCATAGTCCTTATTTAATTGTCTGTTATCTGGTGTTTAAACGAAAACTAGTATTACGTGGAATTTTAATGTAGTAAGCACTTCTTTTTACCCATCAGAATTCATCAATTATGGTAATGTCATCATTTTGTAATCTTTTCATTTGTAGTATATTTCAATCACTTATGATAGTCCTTCATCATATATAATTTGTTAATTGTAACTTTCTTTTGATTTGCAGTTTCTTTCATATTTATGGTAATTTACTTGTCATTCATTACAGATTATATTAGTTGGACATGCTCTTTGGAGATTTATTAAATTCATTACTTTTCTTGGAATTTTTGCCTTATTATTGTATATGGTAGCAACTAGTAGCTTTGTGTGTGGATGTGTTTTCTTCCTTTGGGGCAGGGGTGTTTGTATAGCATTGGTAGATTACTGTTTGTGATTGATGATTGTCCTCCCAACTTACTGTACATCTGAAGGCTACATTCAATAATAAGTTCATGATGCATTAACACTATATGAAAAAAGTTCTGGCACAAATAAATAAATAAAATTGCATACATGTAGCTGTAGTAGGTATGCGTGTATGTACACCTGTATGTTTACATAGACATCTAAATACTTTTGATAAGTAAATAACCTATGAAAGGCCCTTAGTGGTACTACAGAAAAAGGATATGATGGATGTGGTTTTGCTTAACGTCTTATTAATTATAATTTATCAAAGCTTTTCCCTTGGAGTTATTTTTTAGTCTTATCAATAGTAAGTAGCCCGAGCAATCTAACATGTACAATTGAATACTGTTAAGCATCTACACTCATGCTATTGCATGTGCATACCCATTCTATTTCTTTCATCCAAAATAAAACAATAAGAGTGAAAAGGGTAAATCATAATTTACTTCTCTTTTTATAGGCCTAATTACACTTTACCTTCCTGATTCTTAAAAGTTACATTAAAATCTTATAGTTTTGGGTGAATGATATATCTTTTGGTTAACTAATGAAGTGATGCCACCATCATTTATTTGACACACTAATTGTGCATGGCTTTTCTACATTCTTCTTTTCTCATTGGACTGGTTGTGAGTTACAGACTCACTGATGCGTTATGGACCTATTAATACGAAGATGAAAAAAGTATGTGTGTTATTCTACTTCTAACATCTGAAAGTAGGGGAGAGAGCATTCGTTACAACAATAGTTCCATTGACAGTGGCCATTTTTGAGGGAGGAAATGTATGGTACGTTATCTAAAGTGATAATTTTGATGGAATGGTACTATACTACAATAGCTTACATCTCATGCTAACAACAAAAAAAGAAAACCATTTCAATAAAAAAATCGATATAGATAATCTTGATAAGGAATGAAAATATATGTTCAATGTTGGTTTCTAGTATTAGATTACTTTTTGGATTATTAGTATCTTTCTTTTTCAATAAAGTAAAAGCATAAAACTTTTCTTGAAAAACCTTTGAAGGAATATTTAGAAGATACATCAACCTTGATTTACTGGATAGCTCGCTCCAAGGAGTCGATATAATTAGTTTTTTTTTTTTTCCCTCTCTATTTCCCCTTTTGTTTGTATTGTTTCTTGAACTTCTAAAACACTCTGACTCAAGCAAGATTCCTGAATTTTTCCCCTAACTGTGATCACAACTGCTGAATGTTTTCTTCACTCTTGTCAGGTAAACTTACACTTCTCAACTCCTCATCTCATCCACGGGACTCTTGTATATTTTGTTAGGAATGGTCCCTAAAGTATTAGGAATTATGCCCTAAACTCCAATTAAATTATAAGATGTTTTAGTTTAAATTGAAAAAAGTTGTTTATCTACTGATATATTTATTAAGCATATAACTTATTTACATGCCTTTCTTTATGATTATTATTTATCATATGCATATAGATAGTTCTGAGATTACATTGAATTTGGTCTAAGGTGGGAGTAATGAGATTATTACACAGAAGATCCTAGACCATAAACCTTGTAGTCTAAAACCTTTTGTTTCCAGTCATTAATGGAATTGGGCGTTCCATTGGATAAGACTAGAACACATTAATCATGATGATCTATCTTGGTCATGTGAAGTATTGATTTTTGATTGATGTGTTGGTGCGGATACAATGCATTGAATAGGACCACAAAATTTGTCATTCCTTTAAGGATACTGTCAATAGGATATGATGTGAAACTCATAGGGTTTTTTATGATATTGATTTTAAATCCTGAGAGGATCGCGGACTCAAATGTCAAATGCAGATTACTTTGATGCATTAAAGAGAGACCTTTTTGTGGACAGCAAACTCGTTGCGTTGGGTGGTCACATGTAGCATTGTGGGAGCTTCATCCTCAAGAAAGAATCCAAGTCCTTTGGCTAGATTAGATCAAAGTGACAGGAAATCTTCCCATGAGACAGATTTAATGGATTAATTATTCCTAGTCCCTGGTTAGGGCATTTTAGTATGATTACTAAAATACTTATCTTTGTGAAATTTAATTTCACAAGAGAGAGAATAATTAGGATTAAATTGGGTATTCAAGGAAAGGAGGTAGTGAATTAAAGTGACAGTCTAATTTACTTTAATTCAACTATAGAATATTTCATGTAGGAATCAAATATTAAAATAAACTAAGAATTGCCTTTGAGATTAATTGATTAAATTCAAAAATATTTATTAGAGTGTAGTTACAATTATTTAGTGGAATTAATTGTAATTAATAGTAATAGTAACCTGTGCCAAGTCATGAGATGACAAGTGTCACATGCCTATTGGAGCTAGAAATATTTTTCCCTTTGGGTCTCTCTTCAAGCTGATGTAATTTGACCATGGTGACGTGCTTTTATTTATTTATTCGGATCATGTTTTATTTTTAATAAAACATGGATCATTGTGAGACAATGATTTTTTTGGCTTGTGTGAGACACAATCAAAGTGGAGATAATAAGGATTGGGCTCAGGATAAAACCAAAAAGCCTAAGGGAGCATGGGAGCACATGGGCTAGGGTTTCTGTGCGCCACTCTAGTAGGAGACTGGGTCAAACTCCCTAGTGGCCGAATTCCCTATCCCTGTATGAGTAGGAATCTGTTTTCTACTCCTACAAGTAATCCTACCTCTCCAAGTAAACCCCATACTATAAATAGAGGAGCCTATAGTGTGATTAAATATACTTTATCTTACACATTGGAGTCACACTAGGGAATATAATTTATTCTCTCTACAAGAGCCCACACTCTTTGGTCATCTTTAGACATTGAAGAGAAGACTCCAGAGGGATCAAGATCCCCAAGTAATTGTGTATAGCAAGGAGGAAGCAAAGGATTTCAGTTTTCTCTCAAGAACATCAAGAAGGCCGATTGCCCTATAAGTAAGTGTTCTTACTTGTTTTGATTAAGAAGTCTTTGATACCTGTTTGGCATGATCTTTTCATGATTTTTATAACGTTCTGCTCCCTGGAATCCTGTTCCGCTGTGCATACTTGATGCTCATTGATCCCAACATATTTTGCATGTACTAGGGTTGCACCCTTTGCTCTTTTTCATTAAATTGTTGCTTAACAAAAGGAAAAGCTTCATATGATTAAGTCCCTGTGCAAGAAACTAACACGTGGGATTTGACATAATTATTTGAAGGCATGAGGATTTTTATTGAACTACAGAACCAGGCACCATTTGGTCCGAGTATAATTGAGTGGAAAGCACTATTTTGTACTTCATTATGTGGATTCTATCCAACCTTGGCATGATTCTCTTTGTTTACTGGTAAATTATGTAATCCTATTAGTTGCTCTTCTTGCATTGAGAATCATTAAAATAAGATTAATTTACATTCATTCCTGAATTGTTGTGTGATGTGTGTTTTTTAATAGATCCTATTTGTGGTAAGAATAAATCTGGGCGAATTTGTCATCATATTTGCAGAATGTTTATCATGCATCATTGGTTGAGTCCATAATATACTTTTTAGAGTCCTATTTATTTACTTTGTTTTTTATATTTTATGATAAAGTATTTGAAGGTTAATTGTCTACATTCCTGCAACTGAATCCATAAAAAAGATTGATAGGTTTTATCGTAGTCATATAGCTAAATGTATAGATAACATAATGCTTCTCTCATTGATTCCTTCGATCCAATTGTGCTCCAGTTTTGAACATTAACGTTGTAATCTGAATGTTCGTCACTTGTTGAGTTGCCTTCTTCTAATTTATCTGTTCTGTTTTTCATGTTAATTGCTTGTCTCAGCTTTCCAAAATTTTCTATTTCCTTTTATTCCGAGATTAACAAAAATAAATGAAAAGGAAATAAATGAGGTTAAAGCTCAATATATATTGAAGCATCTGACTTTCTAACGAAGAAATAATAAAATAATATTTCAGAGAAATATTAGAGCTGTAAAAGTTAAATATATTCAAAACAAAAAGTGTAAATAAGATCTCTCTTAAAGGAGAAAGATAATAAAAGGAAACTGTGCCTTTGGGAAGCATACACTGCACTATTAATTCATTGGCTTTTTATTTTTCTTATTTGATCTAGGGCTGAGGGCACCATCAATGGAACTATAATTGTAAAAATGAAATTATATTATCAAAAGTGGCTCAGTGTGTGTGTGTGTTTGTTTCAATGCGCTCATGCATGTTTGCAAGCACATGTTCATGTGCATATCTTCATCGCGGTTTATCACGGTTTCATAATTTCAAAATGATGAAATTTGTGTGTGAGAGAGAGAGAGGATCTTCAGTGTTCTTCAGTTTCATTATCATATAGTAGTCTATTTTTTTTTTTTTTTTTGTTAATGCTCGTTAACTGAAGTATATGTTTTTTCCAGCATTTAGTTGTCTGCAACTTTTCCTAGTATTAGACATCTTTTTGGTGGAAAAGGTAATTTTCTCAAACTGATTATTTCACTAATTATAAACTGTCGTCAATTTGTTAAGGATTTTATAGTAAAAGTTGTAATATTCTTAGCATCAGTCAAGTTGTAAGAATACTTTTAGTGGTACAATTAACCCTTTCTTACTTGACCAACTGATGGAGGTGGATAAAACCCTGATTAGACCTGTCGGTTCGGGTCGGAAGTGTCGTTTCAGTTGTTTAGGCCGACCTGGTGATCATCCTTTCCACAATTAGTTCTTCAAATTCACAATGGGAAAGATCCCCCAGCCTAACCCACCCCAACATATTTTAGGGGCCAAAGAGGAACATTGCAATCCCAGTGGTAAATTGATAGGGTACATGGTTCTAATTGAAAGATTGGAAAAACATTGCAAATTAGATGGTAGATTGAGAAGGATAAGTATAGTTTCCCATATATGTGCTATGAAACCTACAAGCTAATTCTATAGTTTGACACCTCAGATTGCTTTAACTTGTTCTCTCTATTTTGCATTCTTTCTCCCTCGACCTTCTCTCTTTTGTTTTCCATTTTCCCGTTAGAGTTTCATAGATTGTGATGGGTTTAGGCCTTTTTTGCGGCCCTTTGTGATGTTTCAACAGATTATTGATGCGATTTGGTGTTTGGTAGTGGTGTTTTTGGCAGATTGGGATCTCTAGTAATTTATTGTCCAAATTGAGAAAATCATGTTGGATCCACCTGTACAAATAA
>FXXK01002725.1:0-21846 GCA_900184695.1 Betula pendula
TAGAATTAAAAAAAAAAAAAACCAAAAAAAAATAATTTTTAAATCATGGGACTCATCATGGGACCCACCTCACAGACCCAGGCTGATTCACTGTTGAATCAGCCTGGGCTGTGCTATAGATTTACCGATATATATATATAAGTTGTGTTCCTTTTTGAGCTCTTAAAGCACTAATAACAGCTTTCTTTAAACTTCATTCTCTTCTTTAATATAGAAAAACTGTTAAAAAAACTCATGCAGCAGTTTCTTAATGTTTCCTAAACTATAAAAACATCAAGGAAATCAAAAATTGTTCCCTTCATCTAGTGAATTAAAAGTAGTTTTCTTAACATTATTTTAATATAAAAAATTTTTGTGCCCTTTTTTTTTTTTTACCATTTGTTTAAAACAATATTTAAATGGTTTCTCTTTCCTTTATTTTTCTTCTAATATTTAAATGGTATAGAAAAATGATAAAAGAAGCTACTGTAAAGTTTATTTATATAGTGAAGTAAAAAGTAGTTTGATTTCCTACACTAAAAAAAAATCTAAAGGAAATTACTGTTAATCCCCTAATGGGTATGACTTTAAAGAATAGGTGTGATGTGATTTGGCATTTTCAATTAATCCGGTTTGAGATTTTAAACTATAAAAAATTGAAACGGTCGGATTTTTTATTTTTATTTTTTTGTAAGTTACCTACTCAAATTAATTTATAGTCTATGGCGTATTCTCAAAGTTAATGGCATACTAAACTTGACAATTGATGTGGAATATATGAATCTTTTTGTGGAATTCCTACCCTCAGAAAAAATTTAAGGAAATTACTGTTAGTGTTCTAATGGGTATGACTTTAAAGAATAGGTGTGATTGTGATTTGGCATTTTCAATTAATCCGGTTTGAGATTTTAAACTATTAAAAATTGAAACGGTTGGATTTTTTTTATTTTTGTAAGTTACCTACTCGAATTAATTTATAGTCTATGGCGTGTTCTCAGAAGTTAATGATGTACTAAATTTGACAATTGATGTGGAATATAGGAATCCTTTTGTGGAATTCCTACCCTCCAAAAAAATTTACAGAAAATTACTGTTAGTGCTCTAATGGGTATGACTTTAAAGAATAGGTGTGATGCGATTTGGCATTTTCAATTAATTTGGTTTGAGATTTTAAACTATAAAAAATTGAAACGGTCGGATTTTTTTTTTTTGTAAGTTACCTACTCGAATTGAAAGTCTATGGCGTGTTCTCAGAAGTTAATGATGTACTAAACTTGACAATTGACAAATTTTTTTTTCTAATCAAACTTGACAATTGACAATTGACGTGGAATATAGCAATCTTTTTGTGGAATTCAAGATGAACATAAACTTTGAAATCACTTTCATTATTGACCAAAGTAAACAATACATGTGCAAATCTGCCAAATCACATATAAATTAATATAGAGGTCAATTACAATATTAATTTACAAGCAAATAAACAATCTTCTATTGCTGTACTGCACACAAGATAAAGGCATTAATAAAGTTTTAAATCAGCAGTAAGCCTATTGGTTCCATCACCGTGGCCCAATATTGGAAACCGATAAGCCATTGACAGAGTCAGAACTTGTTTCTTTGTGATCAGTAAATCTCCCCACAGAAAACGCAGGTCGTTGAGGTTGGCAAAGAGTTATAGTTTCATTTTTCAACATCACTACCACAGATGACATGGTTGGTCTATCATTTGCATCTTTTTGAACACACAACAATCCAATATGAATGCATCTTAGAAATTCATCTGGACAGCATGAGTCAATCAATAAAGGATCCATCAACTCCAGCGCCTTCCCTTCATTCCATAATTGCCATGCCTGCACCATTATTTAAAATTAGTGAGTTAGAATTGAAGCACGTTTTGAGTAAAAAAACCCTATAAAAAGTATGTACTAAACTTTAAGCAAAAAAACCTTACATATGCTAGGAGGCTAGAAGCACGTTTTAACCGATGGAAGCCGGCATTTCTTGTCCCGATTATGATCTCAAGCAAGAGTACTCCAAAGCCAAAAACATCTGACTTAATGGAATATAATCCTTCCATAGCATACTCTGGCGCCATATATCCACTGTTTAAAGCATATTAAAACAAAAATAAAAAGAAGTTAACGTATACACAATTAAATAACCGATGGCACACTAATCTTACATGTACTTACAATGTTCCAACTATTTTAGCAGTATTGGCTTCACCTTCGCTTCCTGTAAAGATTCTTGCCATTCCAAAGTCTGAGATCTTAGGATTCATGTTGTAGTCGAGTAATACATTGCTAGCTTTTAGGTCTCTATGAATGATTTTAAGTCGGGAATCCTCGTGAAGATAAAGAATCCCCCTTGCAATTCCACTTATTATATTAAGTCGTCTGCTCCAATTGAGTTGTGAACGTTTCCTTGGATCTAACCATTAAAAGTTGAAAGTAATTCAATTCATTGTTTCATGCCTGAATGTTTACAAAGTTATAAAAACTAAAGAGTGACGAAGAAATTAATTAACGAACCAAAGAGAAAGACATCCAGGCTGCTGTTAGGCATGAATTCATAAACAAGCAACTTTTCTTCTCGCTGTGTGCAAAACCCCAGTAGCCTGACAAGATTTTTGTGTTGAAGCTTCATTATCAGTAGAACCTCATTTGTGAATTCCTCGGAACCTTGCTCAGAACAGTAAGAGAGCCTCTTAACTGCTACTTCCTTTCCATCACCGAGTATACCCTGCAAAAGTTCATTTGCTTTTCTTGATTAACATAAAAAAATTAAAAAAAAAAAAAAGGCATATTGACACTTTTTGGTTTCTAATTAGAAAACGGGAAGAGCATATTTTCCTTTATCACCTTGTAAACTGGGCCAAAACCACCTTGCCCCAGCTTATTTGAATCAGAGAAGTTGTTGGTAGCTGCTAGTATAGATGCCAAATCAATATGGGGGGATTCCTGAGAGTTCGGATCATATCTTCCTTGAAAATTGGGGTGATGGAAGTTTGAGATATAATGATCACCAATATTTGCTTGTTGACTAATAATTTCTCTCTCCCCTGAACAGAAAAGAATGATGGTCTCAATAGTGAAAACAGAAGTACAAAAGCTTACTGCGAAGAAGTCGTCTTACATTTTTTAGCCTTTTTCCTCATCATAAGGCAAAAGATACAGGAACCCAGAAGTACTATCACCAAGCATGCTGCTACAACTGCAAGGATTTCCATCATCCACTTTTTCCCTCCACTGCCTGCATTTGAAAGCAATCATTGAATACTATAATAAAAGTAATCTGTGTTAGAGAGTAGTGCTGTTGACAAATACTTACTTCCCCCTTGCCCATTAGTTGAACTGGGAGCTCCATAAAAGTCATATAGCTCATACCTCAAGAAGCAACTACGACTAGGAAGTCTTGCACCAACAGAAAAATAGCAGCAAGTTAAAACATCTGTTATGGCCCTCTGAAGACATGAATTACACCCATCAGCCGATAAGTCTCTGGTGCACTGCACTAGAGCAAATATTGTCTTAGCTTGAAAGGGTACTTCCCCAGTAGCATACATGTTAGCTGAAAGATTGAAAGCTGCCCTATTAGTAAGATTATTCAACGTCTCCTTCACAACAGATTTGAACTGTTCTGGTTCCGAAATGTTCTGCATGTTATCTAGGCCAAGAACGTTTCCTGTGACATTCAATTGGCCAAAGAAATTTTTGTTGGAGAAGCGCAACTGACAGAACTCCTCCCAGACAACTGCATCTGTTGTGTTTGGACAATGGTTCATAATGTCTTGTATAGCGGTTGTTACGTATTGAAGGCAGGTTTCATATGTAACAAAGTCGAGGCACATGTAAAGACTATAAACTCTATCTGGGTCATTTCCTTTGGAGGCATTATAGAATTTGGAAACAGAAGAATTCGAGGATAAAGATAAGAGGACATCTTGGAGATTGCTCTGAAATAATGTCATATTACCTGCGTAGTTACTATTGTTTGAACAAATGTAATACGGAAGGTCGACGGCATAGGCCAGATTGCAGAGGAGGGCGAGGAAAACATAGAGCAGAAACGGTCGAATAAGTACTTTTGGAACAATATGGGAATGAATCATATTTTAGATTCTGATCAGGGCTTGTATATACTATGATAATGGCCAAATCTCTCAATATATATGGTAGCTGAAGGAGTGTCTGTTTCTGATATACCTTAGGATAGGATTGAAAAAAAATCCATTCTTGGAGTCTTTAAATAATTCAATCAAAAGAGTAATTTCTTCGAACAGTTCTTAGGCCAAAATCAAGCGCGTTGTTCTAAGATTCAACTTAATTTTTTGTAAAAAATGCATTATTGACTTTTGTAAAGGAGCAGGAGTTTACATATAAACCATTGGCAGACGGCAGCAATGTTGGGGCCACAATTAGTATATTGGCTTATTCTACGTACTGTATTTGTATTGTGTAGCTTCTGGGATGTGATATGGCAGTCAAAAGGAAAGTTTTAAAGTGGGTTAAAACAATTTTAGTCAATTAACAAAAGATTGGTGGGAGCTGTAGAGTTTCAAGGAAGGTGTTTGGGATTGGGACACCACTTCGGCTTCAAATATCAATTGAGAAGTTTTTGTAAATTTAATTTTAAAATTGCAAATTCTAAAATTATGTAAATTTAAGCTTTTTGTTTGATTTAAAGGCTTAATAATTAAAAATGTAACATATTAGCAATGAGAATTGAGTATATTTTTATCATATTTTACATTTTATGTCATAGAAAAGCTTTGAGTTAAAGCTGTCTTTTGATTTTCAGAAGAAAAAAAAAAAAAATTAACTGTCTCGTTAATATGTTACATTTTTTATAGATAGTATTTTTCAAACCTATTGAATTAAAAAAAGGACATAAAATTGTAAGAATCCTCATTCAAAGTCGCCAGACATGGTTCATTGATGTCGAGTATGTGTAGTAAGTAGTAACAGTAAAAAAAGCAAATATAACTGTTCTTGAATAAAAGTCCAACAGGATTAGAGAAGGTTTAGATGGGCTTCTGATTGAAGCCCATAAATACATCGCTGACCAAGCTTCACGACCCAGGCTCGGCACAAGCCCATCTAATAGATTATTATCCGTGTGACCGTAATACCCTTATCACCTATGTCGGAATAACAGGAATGCCCCCTTGTCCCAAAGTGGCAAAGCGCTATACATCTTCAGAATCAGACACTCTGAGGCACTTTCACCGCCATTTCCAAGCCGAAACTGTTTCTGAAATCCTTTGAAAGCCTAACATATTAGCCATTGTTCTCTCTCTCTCTCGCTCTCTCGGCCATGGCAATCACTGTGAGAAAATTAGCCAACTTGGGCTCGTCCACTTCTCTTTCTTACCTCATGTCCAAGAATCACAAGGCGTATATACAGGCTCTTCGTGCTTTATCTCCGTGGGGTGGTTGTAGTCGTCGGGATTTATACGTGGGCGCTGGCCAAACTGGGTCAAGCGCTTCCTCTGATACGTCTTGTGCGTCATGTGAACTAATGGAGGTTGAAGTTGTTGTAGTAGTACTGTTTGTGAAAATGTCTGTGAAAGTAGATCCAGTTACTGAACAATTCACGGCATTCAATACCATGTTATACATGCGTGATAAGCCTTTGCATTGATAGAACTTAGAATGAAGAGGTAATTTTGTAGAACTTTTTTTACTGGGAGAAAATAAAGGTGAAAGACTTGGTGAAAAGTGAGCTTAGAATTATACAAAACATTGAGCACGTAGTCTAATATTGCTGTGTGCATGGCACTAGTCAGCATGCTATACAATTATTATTAGATGCTAGGTACTGCCCACCCACATTTATATTGTTGTGTTAGAATCCTCCCCAGTAAATGTAAATAAATGTATGGAATGAAATAATTAGCTTAAGGTGTATTTATGAATGATGATTGTTTTTATTGAATTTCAATAGACATGTGAAGACATTGATGCATTTCCGACATGGGTTGGGAAGCTAATCCGCGTTTGTTTTGTTTTAGTTGGTTGTTAACTGTCCATTTGGAATCTTAGATGTCTTTTTGAGCTTAGCATTTCTTTTTAAAGCATGGCTTATTGAAGTTCATATTGTTTCACTTCAATCATGCATTAACTGGCATTTGCCACCTGCCTTGAATTTCAAGATTAGAGGATGGTGCTGGACTCAGCCCCAAAGAATTTCAGAGATGGCATAATGGAAGGTGGGATTTTCCACAAGTCAGCTTCCATTGACCCAACAGCGTTCATAGAGACCAGTGCTGTAGTTCATCCGAAATCCGTTGTTGGTGCATATGTTCATATTGGATCAGGAACTGTTGTTGGACCTTCTGTGCTAATCGGCCAATTGACAAAAATAGGGTGAAATTTCTTCCCTTCACAGTTCACAGCAATAGCAATATTTACAACTATGTAGAGTGTTATTATTTCAACTTAATGTTACAGTGCTCTACCATCTCTGCTTATTTCTGTATGCAGTTCCACTAAAGCCTTTTTGCAATGATATGTTTAGTCCAGAAACATTCCTTGAATAATATATTACATTGGAATGCACTTGGGACTAGCAGAGAAAAAGGTTCTGACCAGTAATTCTGTCGCCTCTTTTCTTGTGCTTAATTAAATGGATTATGTTTGTTCATTAAGGCTAAGTTCCTTAACAGCCCTGCTTTCTGAAATATTATGAAAAGTTCCTGTAGGTGGGGCGCCCTTTTCAAGAAATATTTCTAGCAAAACATTTAACATGTTTAATTCTTTATATTGTGCTCTGGAAATATTAAGCAACATACTACTTTTCCTTTTCTTTTTTTCTTTTTTCCTTCTTTAAGTCTTTTTTGTATTTTGTTCATTTTATGGAATAAAATATTGGAAAATAAATCTAGAATTGGTCTTACACATGCACAAAGTGAAGATGTTGCAAGTTAACCAGTTGAGGTGCTTTTGCTGGAACTAGGATTTTTTTTTTTTTTTTTCTGTGTCTCTCTCCTTTTTCTTTTTCCCTTGCTTACAAGATAGAACTTTTTCTAATAAGTGACATTTTGTCTGGTCATAGTCTCATAGACTGCCCAGGTGTAGTCATCTAGGATTCCCCAAAAGAAAGCCATGGAATTGTGACAGAATAATTTGATTTGTATTGGGAATGAGTGGTGACTGTTAATTGATGGTTGGCTGGTAGCTTATGTATTAGGCTTGTTATTGGCAATCTTGAGCGGCTGAGCCTGATCATTGCTATTCATGCACTTTTTGGGTATGTGTATGTGTGAATGCAAGAGCATACGGACCTGTGGGATTGTGGCATGCATACATCCATACAGGTTAATTTATCAGGTTAACGTTCATAAACCATTTTACAGTTATACTAATATAATTTTGCCAAAACTACTGTATTTTGCCAGGTATAATGTTGCGCTCAGTAATTGCGCTATTGGTGATTCATGTGTAATCCACAATGGAGTTTGCATTGGTCAAGATGGTAAGGCTTGATAATTACGAACCTGGTCTGTTTATTGCAACTGACAAGTGTAAGGGTACTTGCAAAAATAGGATTTTATCATAATGGACACTAAAGTTGAATCGTGCTAGGCGTCCGTATGTGACGGACGCCTAGCGTCCATTTTGGACGAAAAAAAAAAAATCAAAAAAATTACATTTTTTCATTAAAAAACAGGTTTAAATTTATCAAATCTCTATTTTATTTTTCTCTAAGGTTATGAAATGGAGATGAAATAAGCTTGAACCTGTTTTTTGTTAAAAAAAATATTTTTTCTTATTTTTTATCCCACGTCACACAGACGAACGCCTAGCTCTATTCCACTAAAGTTAGTTAGGGATCAATATCATGGAAATCTTGTTTATTGAATAATACTTGTCTGCTTGCTTATTACTGATACCGATACGTATCAAGTTAGTTACTTTTAATACATGGTTTTGATATTTATCAATGTAGTCCTGATACATGTTGTTGCTGATACACATTGTAGTCTACAGATTAAATTTTCATTTGTTTCTGTTGGTTGCTGGTCTGTCAATCAGCTCTTGCTGCATATGCTTCTAGTAATGCTCCTAGATTGTAGACCTTAATCTTCAGTGTTAATATGGGCTTTGAACTGATTAGAAAAAAATATATATATGGGCTTGGAACTTTCAGCATACCAATATTTTTTTCCTTCACTTTCCACTCCCTTTATCATAGGTGTTACTTATTGTGGTAATTTAATACTATTTGCAACAAAAAATGTGGTTTTTACAATAAATCTTTTGGTGTGTTCTGATATTAGTTGCCACATTGTTTACATACAGGGTTTGGGTTTTTCGTGGATGATCAGAAAGGGAACATGTTGAAGGAGCCTCAAGTTGGTGATGTTATAGTTTTTGACTCAAAGTCAACTTTATGTTGTCTTCTTTGGCATCGTTGTTCACGGCTTGGAAAAGTCTTGTAAATCATTCACGCCGGCCTCACGATTAAAAGTTCTGTATTGGAGAAGTCTAAAATTGTGTACATCCTTTTTGGTTTCTTCACGGCTTCCGCACGCCACCACCTGTCTACCACCCCCATTCCAACAGGATATATATATATATATATTTGAAAAAGCCCCAAATTTCTAAAGCTGAACTATATTTTGGTTCCTAAAGTGGCATGAAAAGCCACAAATCAGAAATTTCGATATCAGACACACAAATTTAATGGTGTTGGAAAGCTTATTCAAACAACTATTGCAGAAAAATTTAATAATTTCCATTTGAAAATTGTCTTAAAAAGAATACGAAAATGTTTCTGATGTACGGTTTACTGTGGAGGTGTTTTATTTTTTATTTTTAAAGAAAAATTACACTTTACTTCCCATTGTTTGAAAGATTTTTCAATTTTGCCTCTAATATGAAAAAATTTACAATATACCCTCCCAATGTTATAAAAAATTTTCAATCCAACCGATCCATTAAATTAGGCCATCATCACATCTAACGAAAATTATATTTTTTACTGTTTATTTATTATTTATTTTTTTAGATTCTGTTTTAAAAAAAAAATTTTAAAAAATGATATTTTCGAAAATAACAAGTTTAGTCAAAGAATAATTTGAAAAAGTAAACAGTAAAAAATCTAATTTTCGTTAGATGAGACCGTTTGATCTAACGAATTGGCTGGATTGAAAATTTTTTGCAACATTGAAAATACATTGCAAATTTTTAACATTAGTGAAAAAATTGAAAAACCCTTCAAACATTGGAGGATAAAGTGTACTTTTTTCTTTTTCTTTTTAATTATTATATCTTTTTAGGATTTTAAATTTAGGCTCTATTTAAATTTACTATGAATGGCCTTACCCGCCATTTCTCTATTTTGCCTTAAATCCTTAATTGATTTTGGTTTTGAAAAGAGTTATAAGTCTTGTGATTGTTTGTATTTACGGCCAACTACGCTACACTGCATCAATCAATCAGGGTCTTGAGGAAGGCAAAACCTGAAAATGTTGGACCTCACCTAGAGGATGTTCCATGTGATCTTCCAAAAAAATATGTTTCAACCTATGCTTCACTTTTAAACTCCGCAAGCATTTCCAATTTGACGGGATGAGGGGGAAGAACTGGAGAAATTAATGGCTAAGGTTGTACACTTCATGGGCAGTTTTTACAGAGAAAGGGATCCAAATCCAATGCCATGGGTCACCCTGTGAATCGCTAGCCTTACCAATCTTTTAAAAAAACATTTTAAAATTGAGGGTATTTTAGAAATTTCACATCCCTCTATTAGGATGTAACAAAAAATTCTAACTGGAGAGGGATATTGTAAAAAATTAAAAATTTAATATTCTAAATTAAGAATTTTGAAACTTTAAAAAAGTAATTGCAAAAATAATAAATTTTTGAGGATCAAGTGAAATTTTCCTCAATTTTTTTTTCCTTTCTTTCTTTCTTTCTTTCTTTCGTTGTTGTTTCCTTTTCCTTCTCGCTTTACTGTATTGAATAGGAAAAAAAAAGGTGAACATAAACTTTGAAATACTTTCATTGACCATAGGGTCTGACAAATTAAATATTACACGTGCAAATCACATCCATTATAGAGTTCAATTACACAAAAATACAAACTTACTATGATCTATTGCCTATTGGTGTACTGCACACAAGATAAGGCATTAATGAAGTTTCAAATCCGCTTATGGGTTCCATCACCGAGGCCCAATATTGAAAACTGATAAGTCGTTGATGGAGTTATTACCTATTTTATTGTGATCAGTGAATCTCCCCATAGAAAACACAAGTCGTTAAGGTTGGCAAAGAATTATAGTTTCATTTTTCAACATTACTATCACAGATGACATGGTTGGTCTATCATTTACATCGTCTTGAACACACAAAAGTCCAATATGAATGTATCTTAAAAATTCATCTGGAGAGCATGAGTCGATCAATAAAGGATCTATCATTTCCATCGCATTCCTTTCGTTCCATAATTGCCATGCCTGCACCATTATTTAATGTCTTTAAAAAATATATATATAAAGAAAACTATTGCTAGTGCTCTAACCCATTAAATTGAATGAATCGAATTATAATTGATTTATATAATATTCTACCCATGCTTCGATATAATTCGAACCATGCACGCAAACATGAATTGTCACTACTATTCAATATTAACTCCATAAATATAGATTAGACTTTAGTGAGAAAATCTTACATATTCTAGGAGGCTAGGAGCAAGTTTTGACCGAAGGAAGCCGGCATTTCTTCTCCAATAATGATCTCAAGCAAGAGTACTCCAAAGCCAAAAACATCAGATTTAATAAAATATAATCCTTTCATTGCATACTCTGGGGCCATGTATCCACTATTCAAAGCATATTAAAACAAAAATAAAAAGAAGTTAACATATACACAATTAAAAAACTGATGGCACACTAATCTTACATGTANCCTTTAAAATCGTAGTTTAACTTTTAAAATTCTGAGTTTTCAAATCGTAATTTTTTAAAAACCCAGTTTTCAAACAATCCAAAAGAATTCTCCGTGCAATTCCACTAATTATATTAAGTCGTATGCTCCAATTGAGTTGTACATGTCTTCTTGGATCTAACCATTAAAAGTTAAAAGTAATTCAATTCATTGTTCTATGCCTGAATGTTGACAGAGTTTAAAGAAAAAAAAAAAAGTTGAAAAGAAATTAACGAACCAAAGAGAAAGACATCTAGGTTGCTATCGGGCATGAATTCATAAACAAGCAGCTTTTCTTCTCGCTGTGTGCAAAACCCCAATAGCCTAACAAGATTTTTGTATTGAAGTTTCATTATTAATAGAACTTCATTTGTAAATTCCTCTTAACCCTGCTCCGAACAGTAAGAGAGCCTCTTAACTGCTACTTCCTTTCCAACACCGAATATACCCTGAAAAAGTTCATTTGCTTTTCTTGATTAACATTAAAAAAATAAATAAATAAAAAATAAAAGGCGAATTGACACTTTTTCGTGTTCTAGACTTAATTAGAAAACGGGGAATAGTCTATTTTCCTTTGTCACCTTGTAAACTGGGCAAACACCGTTGGCCCATGCTTATTTGAAACAGAGAAGTTGTTTGGTAGCTGCTAGTAAGATGCCAAATCAATATGGGAGACTTGAGCGTTTGGATCAAATCTTCCTTGAAAATGGTGTGTTGGATTTTGAGATGGTGGCGGGGGTGTTTGTTAAACACTTCGGAAAATTTTTCAAATTTTTTACTGTGCGTCGTACTGACAGTGCACAGTAAAAAGTCTAATGGAGTTGGCTTCTCCCTGAAGTCTTGGATGAAGGATTCTTATTTTTCGAGTAGGAGTGTACAAGCGGGACGGTTATTAACAGGAAATAACCGGATAATCGGAAATAACCGGTAACCGGTAACGGACAACCGGAAAACGGGAAACGCAAATAACCGCAACCGGATAACCGGGTAACCGGTTAAGCCGGTTGCGGTTGCGTTATTAATTTGAAAAACCGGTTATTAACCGGGTAACCGGATAACGGTTTTTATATATTTAATTATATATATATATAATAATTATATATATATAAATATATATATATATATATTATATATATATATATATTATATAATAATTTAAAAACTAATATATATATTATTTTCTTAAGGTATCTTAAGAAACTATGCCCACAAAAGCTTAAATAGCCTTTTTATAGAAGTAGAGAATAAAAAGTTTATTTATATTTAATATAGGACAATTCTTTTTTTTTTTTTTTCCATCTCTCCTCCTTTCTTTCTTCTCTTCTCTTTTTTTTCTCTTCTCTTCTCTTCTCTCTCAAGATGCAAGGTGCAGGGAGCTGGAGTTGCAAGTGCAGGGAGCTCCAGCTCCCCTGCAGCAGGGAAGAAGAAAAGAAAAAAAATAAAGGAGAGAAAGAAAGAAAAAAAATAAATAAATAAACTTGTCCCACATTGAATATGAAAAATTTTTTTGCTGTAATTTCTATTGATTTTTTTTATTGGGAGAATATGAACTTTCACTTACAATACCATTTTTTTTTTTAACTATATAAAATCTGAGTTAATGAAGATAAAATTCTCTTGAAAAAAAAATAAATAGTGAATTGACTTTAATTGCTTGAAATAGATGTGCAATTTAGTGTCTTTGGTAGAGCATTTCAAAACACAAGCTAAATACCAAACTAACATGCATGATATTGCTATCTTATATTTTTTTATATTATAATTCACTTATATATATTGATATATTATTTTTCTTTTGTTTTTATTTTTTGTCTGTCTGTAGTGGTCTTTTCATATTTTTCTCTGTTTTTTATTATCTGCATATTTTATCTTACTTGCAAGTTTTTGCTCCAACGCCACGTTAATGGTGTGTATCGTTCTGTAACTAACCCAGCTAATGTAAACTTAGAAAAAAAAAAAACCACTAAGTATAGAACAGGACTGGGTTGTTTGTTTGCAACTGCGATAATCCTGTAGGGTAGAAGTGGCTGTAAAACCACATTATAAAGTAAGGGCCGAATGGATTATAGCACCCAACGCTCACCTAATAGGAGCTCAACGATCCATGAGCTAGAAGCTTACAGCTCTCCTAAGGTATCCCAGGACTTGTGAACCCTTATACCTTTGTCCATCATGAGGGGGCTTAAGACCAAATCACCTCATGAAAGTATGTGAGAAGGCAACGACGTAGTATATATAATTACTTGAGGGTAATGTTATCTTCTCTGACATCTTATCAATATCTTCCTCTCTTTTAGCTTTTACCAGGTTAGGCCTAGCAGACAAACTCTTTCCTACTAAAAAAAAGACCTTAGTCATCAGATAAGCTCTACTGTGAGGCACTAGTAAAATCATTGCTATATCTGCTGTCTCTCTTCTGTTATGAACAATTTATTTCAATTCCTGAATAGCCGATCTAAAGTCTTATTTTATTTAGGTTAATCCCATTACACCATTTATTATTTGGGACCAAATATGAGAATCAAGCGCAGATTTGGATTCGTTTGCTGATTGCTTTGAAAATTTCAATTTAAGTGTATTTTGTAACATTTCAAAAACACAAGCTAAATTTTTAAAAGGGGCCCAAATACAAATGCATGAGCAGCGACATAAATACAAATCACAATAGATGAACTATTCCTCGTCGTATATAAGGGGCTTTTTGGCGAGGACTGGCCGGAGCGTCATATTCTGTTTTTGTACTTGCACATTACACTTGGCAGAGTTTTTGCTCCAACGCCACGTTTAATGTTTGTAAGTCGTTTTGTAACCTAACCCAGCTAAGTAATTAGAAAAAAAAAAAACCAGCTAAAGGATATAACCATAGACTTGGTTATTTTTTGCAACTGACGATTTAATCCTGTAGGGCTAGGAATGGCTTAAAACCCACATATAAATAGGGCCCGAAGGATTATAGCCCAACTCACCTATAGAGCTCAAGCATCCAGTGAGCCTAGAGCTACCAGCTCTCCTAAGGATCCCAGGACTATGATGAAACCCGAATCTTTCGGTCACATGAGGGGGCTTAAGACAAATCACCTCAGTAATATGCTGAAAGGCCAACGAACGATCATATATATAATTTACTTGAGGTTTATCTTAACACTTTATCTAATTCATTCCTCTCTCTTTTTAGGCTTTTACATTAGCCTAACAGACAAACTCTTTCCTAGCTACTTGATCATCAGATAAGCTTGACTGGTGAGCACTATAAATCATTCTAATCGCTTTCTCTCTTTCTGTAGACAAAATCAATCCTGAAAGGCGACTTAAAGTCATATATAGTAACCCAAACACCACAGATCTGAAACTTTGGGCCAAAAAATTGGAAATCAAGCAAAATATCCGTTTGCTGAGATTTGGTGTGTTTCTCAATTAGGAGATATTTTAGATCATTTAAGGGACAGTGTTACCAACCTCTCTTTTGAAGGTTGTCCAGAAAAAATATTACAAAGCCGAAGACTATCCTGTTACTCGTTTAGTCTTGGTGGCTTGATGAAAATAGACAAATGGAGAAGGGCCGGAGTCCCTAGTTCTTTTGTTGGAGGTGTTTCACTTCACAAATGGCCATCTTTTGGTGAATGGCCCAGATTTAAATGGAAATAGGCCTTAGAAAACTAAGTTCCAAAAAGTTTATTTCTATATTTGGTGGATGTATTTTTTTTTTCTAAATAATGGAAAGGGACTACAAAGGAGAGTCTTTCCACTTTTGATCCGTAGGGACGAGAATAGAGAACCTATGGGAATGCTTTCCATACACATGATGGAAGCGGCCCACTTAGCTAAAAAATGTGCACGAACATTTGCACATCTAGAAACCTTCAAAGCTTGCCAGCTATGGAGGGAAGCTAGCTCTAAATTAGTGTCAGGAAATTACATGAGCAAAACTCCAAGAAGAGAAAAGAGAGGCTGATTAATAGCTAGAATAACCAATAGAGCATCTCCTTCCAAAGAAAATTTGAGATATCCATGGACAGTACGCTAGGCGGGAGTAAAGCAGGCAGCAATTGCTTCTCCAAAAAGAGCATTTGAACAAGACACACGCAAATGGTAGCAGCATTAAATGATATTGCCCAAGGAATCAGAGAGAACAGCACATGCCACAGAATATTTTCCCCTCACTGCACATCGAAGTTCCCCTTAAAGCAACCCTGAGCGTTGCGGCTCCAAAGAGAAGAAAAGGTGCTTCTTTCCAAGCTGCAACGTGAGAGGCAAATTTGAAGCAATAAAACTGGGTGGCCTTAGCTGGGATCCGGCTGACATTTTCGTGAATAAACTGTTCCTGCGTGCCAGATGAAGCCAGCGTGAGAGCAGAAAAGCTTGGAATTTTCCGAGTCTCACACGTAGGAATAGCAAGCCAAGAAGAGGGGAAAATAATAGCCAGGACCCAATCCGAAATAAGGTCTAGAACAAACCTTCTGAGTTGAGCAACCAAGGAGAAGACCTCCATAGAAATTCTGGCCAAATCACACTCTAAGAAAAATATGCCCAAAGTTTCCAGCACTCCCATTGCAGAAGGGGCACAGCCACGTGTTAGGATCAGCTCTTGTACAAACATGCTGATGTGGGCCCGAGAGAGGGAAGGACATTCCACGCAATCTTCCAAAGAAGGAGCTTCAACCGAGCTGGAGCTTCAAACTCTCAAAGAGAATGCCAGACATCCGGGAAAAAAGGAGCCACTCTGCCATTATGCAAGGAAGAGAGCTCATGAGCAGATTTAACAGAAAAAGGCCAGAAGAAGAGGGAGACCAAATCCATTTATCAAAAGAGCAAAATTCTAGGAATGTGATGCTTAGAATATGCTGAATGGACGTAGAGTCAAAAAGGTCTCTCAAGAGGGAGAGATTCCAGCCTCTTGTCGAAGGAATCAGTAGGTCCGCAACAGAAAATTCAGGAAGGCTAGTCAAGTTTGGATTCGGCCTTGGCTTGAAATATAGGCATCAAAGGGGATCCAAGGAGCATTCCAAACATCTACATTGGAACCGTTGGAGATGGAAAATACAAGCACCTTGCTGATGACAGCTCTGATTTTCAAGAGGCCTTTCCACAGCTAAGACGCCAAGGGGTAGAGGAAGCATTCAAAAAGAGACCCCATTCCTCAGGTTATTACCTCTCAACACATCTACCCAAAGAGAAGGAGCATTAATGAAATAACTTCCAACCCAGCCGAGCTAGAAAGGAGCTGTTCATAGAGTTCATGGATCGAATGCCTAGCCCTCCAAGAGCTTTGGTTGGCAGATATTTAGACCAAGATAAAAACGAAAGATTCTTCTTCTTTTCTTGGGAAAACCCACCAAAAGTTCACAGGCCAGCATTAATCTCTGAGCAAAAATTCTTGGGCAAAAGAAAAATGGACATAATATAGATGGATGGCGTGGCAACAGACTTTATCAAAGTAGTTCTAGCAGCTTGGGAGGAGGAGACGAGCTTTCCAACCAGCTATCTTCGCAAAGATCCTCTCTTTTAAGTCTGAAAAAAGAGTCTTTCTTCTCCTATATCAAGAAGAGAGGGATTCCGAGATATTTGGCCCTGGGAGGAATCGGAGCCAAATGCAAGTATATTGTTGATAGCAGTCCTCACCGGGAGGCGACAGTTTCTGCTAAAGAACACCGCAGACTTCGAATGGTTAATACGCTGCCCCAGACCAAGAAGCATAAGAGTCAAGGCATTTTAGAATCACCGAAGCTTCACCAACTTTAGCTCTAGCAAAGATCAAGACATCATCCGCAAAAAAGGAGATGAAAATAGACGGACTCAGCCTAGAAATCCGAATACCATGCAAGGAACCCAACCTTTCTTCTCCAAAAGCAATCTGGACAGAAATCTCGGACCCAAGTATGAAGAAAATGAGACAAAGGGTTCCTTGTCTAATACCTCGAGGAGGAGAAAATATTTCCAAAGGGGACCCATCAAGAGAATGGAGAATGAGGAAGTTGTGATGCATTGTCCAATCCATTGAATCCAACTGAATTGAAACGCAACAAAGACAGAATCTTAAGCAAAAAAATCCATTCCAAGAGTCGAAAGCTTTTTCCATATCAAGCTTCAAACCATTTATTTGGTGGATGTATTATAAATGATTTCATTAGTCTTATCCTCATATAAATTTTTTACTAAATGTGATTGTGCTTTATAAGTGATTTTAAGATGTTCAAATTGTAACTTGACTATTGTTCTTTCAAAGTGGTAACACAATTAATGGACTACGCTTTCTTAAGTCGTTACATTAAAAAAAAAAAAAAAAAAAAACTAATTGGCATTTTGCTGTAATTTCTATTGATTTTTTTTTAATGGAATATGAACTTTCACTTACAACTACCTTTTTTTTTAATATATAAAATCTGATTGTTAAATCTACTTCAATGTACCTGCAAACTTTTGCACCTTCCTTGCCTACATGTATCACATATTCCTATGTTACAGAATTAATTATATGATACAATTTCAGTTATTAACAAATGATATTAGGCTGTTCAAAATCCGCCCACCGCGTACCGGCCGTCAACCGGCCGTGTACCGACCGTCTCCCGCCTGCCGCAACCGGCGGCCGGCAGGCGGAACAGAAATTTCTATTCGACAAAATCTCGGTCGGTAGGCGGAACTGGGCGTGTATCGGCCTATCCGACCGAGTTCTCCGACATTCACGAGACAGTCAAAACGACGTCGTTTTGATGTCTAATAGGCAACGTTTCTCTCTCTCTCTGCGCTATTCTTCCTTCTTCTCTGTTTTTTCTTCTCTCCTCTACTTCTCTGCGTTTTCTTCCTTTGTTTTTCTTCTTTCATTATTTTTTGACCGAACACATGGATGTGTTTGTGGATTCTCGTGCAAGAGACTAAGAGAGAGAAGAAATATCTTCTCCTCCTTCAGCCACAGCCACACACGTGGCTGTGGCATTTTCCTTTTTTACTTTTTTATTTATTTTTTTTTCTCTTCCGGGCTCCGGCTGCTTCTTCAGTTCTTCTACACTAATATTTATTATTATATTATTATAATTTGAATATTAATTTGTTAAATTTAAATCTTATAATGTTAACTAGTAACATGTAAGTCTAAATATATAATTAGTACTAGAATTACACATACATAACATATTCAACTATTAACAAATAACATAAATAAGTGTAACATATAAGTTTATTAGATCAACTAATAAATAAATAACCATATAAACTAATAATGTGTAACATATTTACTATTAATATATACATAATAACTAGTAAACATATAGATCTAACTATATTACAATTTTTAACGTAGTACTAAACTAATTAATGATATAACTAAGTAACTGAGTAATATTAATATATATATAAATAAATAATATGTAATATATAAGGCATATATATATAGATATAATATATAACTTTTGTCTATAGGTAACAATATGTTTTCTATAAAATTAGAAAATAGAGGCTATGAGTATAATATTATAATGTGAGTAGAATAATAAGTATAGTATATTACATATAATAATTAACTAATACTTATAATTATATATAAGTATTGTACATAACTATAGTTAATCAATGTGTGATATGCCATATATTATTTTTGTATATAGTTGATTATACTAATTATTATTGGGCATATATATATTTGAAAATATCTATAATTTTTAAAATAGTCATATTAGAAATCCTATTTTTCGACCAAAAAACGCATAGGCTGCAAGGCCATAACCTAAAAATTGGCCCAAAAAGTGCATGGTCACCCCAGCCGAACCAGAAATTTGACCTGATTAAACCGACATTTCCGACCGCATTACGTCCAGAAAGTCGGTAATGTCGGTAGGCGAAACATGCCCACATGCGGTAAAGTCGTACAATTTTCGACTTTACCGACTGTGATTTGCGAAAGGCGAAAATGCTATTTTCGACACCGACTTAACCGATGAACACCCTAAATGATATATAACACTAAGTAGGGGCCAATCTTGTGAGTAGTCACTCGAGGTGAAAGACTCGAAACAGTAAGCTCATTTACAAAAGGATTTGTGGGAAACTGAACATCGGTCTGAATACTCGAGCCACAACAAATACAGTTGTTTCGGCTGAGGAAGAGATACTGAATCTCATTTCCCAACAGAACTAGGACAGATGAGATTGTGGGTCTATCCACTGGATCCTCTTGCACACACAAAAGCCCGATATGCATGCTTTTTATAACTTCTGTAGTTGGGTCACGACACCATCAACAAAGGGTCTATAAATTCCAATTCTTTTCCTTCATTCCATAGCCTCCATGCCTGTCAATACACATTTAAAGTAAATGTATTTCTTTTGCATAACCTCCTCCCTTATGATCAAAGGGTGTGTGAGTTTGCAAATGTAAGATTTGTTTAATCACCAATTCTCTTTCCAATACTTTAAATTGATAGAAATGAGTGAATTTAATCCTCTAATTAATATTCTAATTTTTTTCCTCACGTGTAGGGTCAAATTTCCCTTCAACAAGTAAGGCAATCAACACGTTAAATATTTCACTCAAATGAGGCTAAATTATAGAGTCATAGTTCAAATTCATGACCTCTGTTATGATATCATATTAAATTATCACTCATCCTAAAAGCCTAAGGTGATAGACATGGATAAATTTAATTATTTAATTAAGACAAAAGTTAGAAACCACATATTTATTCCACAATTATATCATAATGTTGATGTGCCCGTTTAAGCAAATTCATGGATTTTTTTTTTTAACAAGGACAGATCTAATGGTTGATTGTTTGAAATTGCCACATCAACATTATTACATAGTTGTAGGATAAAAATGTATTTTCTAGCATTACCCTTTAATTAATTTTCTAACAAGATCAAATGGAAACATGTAACTTATCAACCCAAAAACAAAAGTTAAAAAAAAAAAAATCATTTTCAACTTAATCATATTGGTTGATATAGCAGACAAAAGAAACATACATATGCAAGGAGTGTTTGGGCATGCTCCGTGAGGTAGAAGCCGCTATTTTTCTTCCCGCTAATAATCTCAAGTAATATCACGCCAAAGCTAAAGACATCAGATTTTATGGAAAATAGTCCCTCCATTGCATATTCAGGAGCCATGTATCCACTGTTTTGAGCATATATTGCATTACTATGTTTTTTTTTTTTGAATTTGAATTAAAAATAAAAAATAAAAAACTTGGGAAAAAACAATATATAGCATGTACAAGAAAGAAAAGAAGCAGACTCACTATGTTCCGACAACTCTTCGAGTGTTAGCTGAATATTGGTTTTCGCCAAAGATCCTTGCCATGCCAAAATCTGATATTTTGGCAACCATTTCATGGTCCAACAACACATTGCTAGGCTTTAGATCCCGGTGAATGATTTTAAGACGGGAGTCCTCGTGAAGGTAAAGAAGTCCTCTAGCAATACCAACAATGATGTTATAGCATGTCTTCCAGTTAAGCTGAGTGCGTTTTTCTGAATCTGTAAACAAGTTTGAATTCAAAACCTTTGTTTTGTTAAGATGCTAAATCACAAATTATTCCAAAAACTAAAGCCGATAAGAAAGTTACTAAAGAAGAAGGGCCGAAGAAACATACCAAAGATGAAGAGGTCAAGGCTTATGTTGGGCATGAATTCGTAAACAAGCAGCTTTTCCTCTCCCTCTATGCCACATCCCAAGAGCTTCACAAGGTTTTTGTGTTGAAGTTTTGCAATAAGTATGACCTCGTTTTTAAGTTCCTCTAAGCCTTGCCATGACTTTCTTGACAGCCTTTTGACTGCTACTTCCTTACCATCTGGTAGCACACCCTGAGATGAATATCCAGATTAGGCCTAAATTCATACCATAAGAGGCAATAATTAGTTAGGGTTTCAATTCGTGTTTGTATGACAGGTTTATGTCGTGTTGATGTATAGTTCACAAATTATATAGGTTAATCTTAATCCGACCCATTTAATTAAACGGTTCAAATCATCCCTCAACTTTAACCCATTAATTTTCTACTAGGTTTAAATAGCAAAAATTGTCAACTCTAATAATTAGGCCGCAAAGAAATAGAAAAGTTGACGTTACCTTGTAGACAGCACCAAAGCCACCTTGTCCGAGCTTATTTGAATCAGAAAAGTGGTTTGTAGCTGCCACTATAGTCGATAGATCCACGAAGGACAATTCTTCAGCACTCACCAATTCACCGTCTTGTGTAATTGCAACTCCAGTGGGTTTTGTCAGCTCATGTAATAGTGCGCTATCACTTTTCTCATCATCTGCAAATAAATTAACAAGAAGCCTGGTTGTTTGTAATTCTTAAAAAAAAAATAATAATAATAATTATGATGGTTAGCACGTCTTAGCCATTTAGATAAATTCACCTCTTTGAGTTCTCTTCTTCCTCCCATGATAAACAGCACACGACCCAACAAGAAGTGCTAGAACCGATATTGGGATACACGTAACCACCACAACCATCCAAGTCTTCCATTTAGGCCCTGCTTTTCGATAAGAAGAACCACCTTCAATTTCGATTCACCAACACCACTATTTTGAAATACAGAATTCTTATAATGCATTGAAAGAAAATTATCAATCAAAATTCTTACCTCTGGAACTTGGGTAGGTTAAGAACACACTTGAGGCGTTGTAGAATTGGTGTAGCTTAAACCTCATATTACAAGTCCTACTAACGATAATTCCACCTTCGCGTGAATCGCAGCATGCGTGAAGATCTCCCAAGGCCTGCACCAGACAACTATCGCAGGAACTTTCAGAGATGTTCCTTGTACATTGTACAAGACCATAAATTGTTCTCTTCCTCGAAAATTTAATTTCCCCAGTTGCAAACATGCGCTTCAAAGGATCATACGCAGCCTCCCTTGAGATGTTATTGATTAAGTACGTTAATACTTGATCAAAATGAACTGGATTTGTTAGATTCTT
>FXXK01002727.1:11198-24358 GCA_900184695.1 Betula pendula
GCTTGTCTTTACTGCTGTTGTTGTTAATGAAAATGATGCTCAATTCGATTTAATCATTAAGCATTTAACCTCTTTGATTCCCACATAAAGAGCAATATGCATAATTTTTGTTTTTTGGGTGTGGTGTTTAATCCTACATCTAGGGGTTTTTTCTGTTTCTCTTGTTGTAATAATTAGGTGTAGGGGGTGCCGTAACCATGAACGCAGTTGTTTAGATATACAAAGGTAGTTGTCTTTGTTTATATTTTGGCAATGAAAACGCAGGGTCGGAGTTGTGGGGGGTTTGACGATTGATGTGAATTGGTTGTTCTTTAGTCACTCTAGTTGACCAAACTTTTGAGAATGTTTTAAATGATTCCATGGAAAATGGACTGCCATACGATGCAGGATTCTCCCTGTAATAATTTTCGGTTTTTAGGAAAAGTAAGAACCTAAAAAGAGGGAGATCTTCATTACTTTGAAGCATATTTTAAACCTCTATTCCGTAATATACCACAAATTATTAAAGTTGCAAGAATTTGTGATTCCTAACTTACTATTCTTCTTAAAGTTGCAAGCATTTTTGGGTGTTTCTGTTTTGAGTCGAAAATTTATGTGCTTCATGCTAATTATATACTTTTGAGATGAATGAACCATGTTGCATTTGTTTCGATTGTTTACTTGTTTTATTTTTTGAATTTAAGTAATTTGAATTCTTTGCGGAATAGCTCATAGATGGACTTGTCACTCTCGGTCTTGGGGAATGAGTGCGAAGATGATTGAAGACTTGCCAAGGAATGCAAGAAGATGCATTGGACACAAACGAAGCTCTGTTGCCTTCCATAACTAATATTCATCATGGCTATGTAATTGGAACTCAATATAGTGTAATTAATTAGGTAATAACTAAGTGATTTGTATAAACGTTGGGTACCATCTGAAATGCTTTTTGTCATAATTTGCAGGGATTTCATAATTTGGCGCTTGGGCCTTTTGGATTTTGAAATATTAACAGTATGCAGGTTGGTGTAGTTTCATTTTAAAAGAAAAATAAGATTTGATGCGGCATTTATTTAATGCTTGAAAATGTAGTGACTGAGTTTTGTTTACATAATGGTTTCTAACCAAATGTTTTTTATTTTTATTTTTTAATCTTGCAGCTTCTTAGATGCTATTGACTTTTGGCTAAGCATCAACCTGGAAGAGAAAATTTTGTATTTCATTTTGTATTCAACCATGGACCTTTGGTTTAGAGGCAATATTGTATTTCATTTTGATGGTTGGTTGATTCAATAACTCTAAAGTTGTTTTCGGTCATTTTGTCAATGGTTTAATCATGCTCGCAGATTTTTTTGTGTCTTTGAGCGTTTGAATGGCCGAATTGATGTTTGAATTTTTTATAAACTTATGGCAGGTGGTATGTGTAAATTTAAGGAAAATGTGTGTGTATTTGTTGGGCATTTGAATGGGCGAATTGATGTTTGAATTTTTTATGAACTTATGGCAGGTGGTATGTGTAAATTTAAGGAAAATTTTTGTGTATTTGTTGGGTGTTTGAATTATCGAATGAATGTTTGAATTTTTTTATAAACTCATAGCAGGTGGTATGTGTAAATTTAAGAAAATTTTTTGTGTATTTGTTGGGCGTTTGAATGGCCGAATGGATGTTTGAATTTTTTATGAACTCATGGTAGGTAGTATGTGTAAATCTAAGGAAAATTTTTGTGTATTTTTTGGGGGGTTCGAATGGCCGAATGAATGTTTGAATTTTTTATGAACTCATGGTAGGTAGTACGTGTAAATCTAAGGAAAATTTTTGTGTATTTGTTTGGCGTTTGAATGACAAAATTTTTTATCAACTCATGGTAGGTAGTGTGTGTAGATTTAAGAAAAATTTGTGTATTTATTAGGCATTTGAATGGCCAAATAGATGTTTAAATTTTTTATCAAACTCATGGCAAGTAGTGGTGTAGATTTAAGCAAAAATTTTGTGAGTATATTTGTTGGACGTTTGAAGCCTCATCATTCTTTTATACCAACAGATCCAAACACTTGACCATCTTATCCAAATATGAAAAGAACAAATACAAAGTCTTGCTTCTTATATCCATATCAACAATACAAGAAAAACAAGTATATGAAGAGCCGCATCTAATCTCAAACTATGTTGATGAACATATACATACACCAAATTAACAAGATTCAAAATTAGACCAACTTCATGTTAGGCTCATCTTCTTCTTTGCTTCATACAATAAGCAAAATAATAAAAACTAAAGACAGCCTAGAACATCTTCTCATTTGATTCATATTTGCCTCCATCAATCTTTTAACTCTAACAACTTCAAACTACGCTTGCTCTTCTTTCTCCTTTAGTCGTTGCACTATTCTTCTTCCATTAACGCACATTTCACAATTAACCCATACAAAAAAATCACAATCTAAAAGATTCTGCATGATAAAAGAAATGTCACAAATTACTTACCCAAAAAAAGCATTCAAATGATAAGTCTCTCTTCAAAACTTACCTTATAGTTTATTAAAACCATACCACCTTCTTTCCTTATACCTACCCAAAAGAAAACATAAATTTAGCAATTCTAGCATAAATAATATATACAAAAAACACAAAGAACAAATCATCTATGCTTCATAGTACAAATCAAAGCCATTTGAAGGATGTTTCATGGTACAAATTATAAAGTCTTTCTGACCATAAAAAATCCAAATGAAAAAAACATTCCTTTAGCACTCAACTTATCTACATAAGGAGGCCTAACCTGACTATCATGAAGGTATTGTTGATAGGAAAATCTTAACACTCAACTCATCTATACACAGAATCTAATTCCAAAACCCCACACCCATTTCTTCCAAACCCCATCACTGATAAATCAACCCATCAGGCCAATAATAAGAACTGCAACAAATAGTAGTGACAACAATAACAAATACAATAATTTTGCCCCAACTGGTTGCTCCATCAAATAAAGTTTGTAATACCATTGAAATTTCTCAGCAATAAAATACAAAGAAACAGTGATAGTGTACTGTGTAGCTGCTGCTCGTGCACCAGCTATGGCGGCACTAAGGCTTGATGATTTTTCCACTTCACAAGCTTTAGATTCAGGGTGCTCAGAAATAGATCATGGCTTCAATGAAAATGGATCTCGTGGATTTGGAAGTGGAAATTTCACTAGCAGTGGACCTTCAACTGAAACAAGAGCTCTAATTGCAGCCTCGTATATCTGTGATAGGTATATAACTTATTCAATAGCCTTCCTACAAAACAAACCCAAAGCGAAGAGAAAAATGATTCCTATTGTTTTTTTATACTAAATTCATTCGGAAAAAATATAACTTACAAAAATTTGTTTGGAATTTTGCCAAAACACTTTTTGTCCATATCTCAATTTTTGTTTTTAAAAACAAAAGGCTATCTTTTGAGAACAATTCCAGTCAGGAATTTGATAAATCTGCCGCCATATCTGGTGCACAAGCAGCAGCTACAGAGCCCACCAACCAATGGAACGAACTCGCCGGAGTCGCCCCGTACGAACACTACCAGCCGGAGACCAACAAAGGCCGTCCACCACCAGCCGGGATCCCACGAACGCCCACCACCACCACCGACAAACCCACGAACGGCACCACCACCACCGTCCACCGACGACCCCACACAACGGACGAACACCGCCCCGACGACCCAACAGCTTCGTGCGACGCCAGCTCATGGACTGAAGCATCCCGGGTCTACGATGAGCCGTACACCGCCGAGCCAACGCCGCCCACCACCGCCCACCACCGCCGGAAGGACCAAACCGTTGCCTGCATCTCCATACACCCTAGGAACCACCCCACGCCTGACGAAACACCCGGGCAAATAACCCCCAATATCCGAGTATTGCTGTGTAATCTAGATGTTTTTCTTTTTATTTTTTACTTCTCATGTATAGGTGATGCATCATCGTATTGGTTTCTACGAATTTTGCTTGTCTTTACTGCTGTTGTTGTTAATGAAAATGATGCTCAATTCGATTTAAATCATTAGCATTTAACCTCTTGATTCCCACATAAAGAGCAAATATGCATAATTTTTGTTTTTTGGGTGTGGTGTTTAATCCTACATCTAGGGTTTTTTCTGTTTCTCTTGTTGTAATAATTATGTAGGGGTGCCTAACCTATGAACGCAGTTGTTTAGATATACAAAGGTAGTTGTCTTTGTTTATATTTTGGCAATGAAAACGCAGGGTCGAGTTGTGGGGGTTTGACGATTGATGTGAAATTGGTTGTTCTTTAGTCACTCTAGTTGACCAAACTTTTGAGAATGTTTTAAATGATTCCATGGAAAATGGACTGCCATACGATGCAGGATTCTCCCTGTAATAATTTTCGGTTTTTAGGAAAAGTAAGAACCTAAAAAGAGGGAGATCTCATTACTTTGAAGCATTTATTTAAACCTCTATTCCGTAATATACCACAATTATTAAAGTTGCAAGAATTTGTGATTCCTAACTTCCTATTCTTCTTAAAGTTGCAAGCATTTTTTGGGTGTTTCTGTTTTGAGTCGAAAATTATGTGCTTCATGCTAATTATATACTTTTGAGATGAATGAACCATGTTGCATTTTGTTTCGATTGTTTACTTGTTTATTTTTGAATTTAAGTAATTTGAATTCTTTGCGGAATAGCTCATAGATGGCTTGTCACTCTCGGTCTGGGGAATGAGTGCGAAGATGATTGAAGACTTGCCAAGGAATGCAAGAAAGATGCATTGGACACAAACGAAGCTCTGTTTGCCTTCCATAACTAATATTCATCATGGCTATGTAATTGGGAACTCAATATAGTGTATATAATTAGGTAATAACTAAGTGATTTGTATAAACGTTGGGTACCATCTGAAATGCTTTTTGTCATAATTTGCAGGGATTTTCAAATTGTGCGCTTGGGCCTTTTGATTTTGAAAATATTAAACAGGCGGTTGTGGGCAGCAGGTGGTGGCCGAGTGGATGGGAGAAGGGAATCGTTGGGGAGGGAGGGTTTTGGGGGGAAAGCAGATTTCAGGAAAATGGGGAAAGCTTTTGGACAAAAAACGTATGTTACTGATTTCAAATTTTTTTAAAAAAAAAAACCAAAAAAATTAAATGGTGCCACATCAGCAGAGGTTGACACCGGGTAGACAAGCAGTGTGACGCCTATCATTTCTCCTAGTTTTAATTACAATTATTATCTCTATAAACTTGAATAGCCCAAATTTTCATCTAAACCGTAGGATTGCAAATGAAGGACATCCAGTATGTTTTATTATAAGTGCCTTCTTGCGACGAACATATACCGAAATTAAAGTGGGTGGTTGGAGGTGGAGGTTGGCGGCCCATTAATATTTGCCCAGCCCTATGCTCCCACGGAAATGGTCCACCCCACTCTGGACGCCATTGTTGAACTTTTAAGATCATTTTTATCGGAATTTTTAAAGTAGGAATTTTTTTTATTTTAAAAAGTTAAAATTTATTTTTGAACATTTTAGAGTTTCTATTCGGCTCTCCACTTTGAGAAAAAAAGAGTGGGGAGCATGAATAGTGCTCCATACTAGTAGGCTATTTACCCCTACTCTTCTTTTAATTAATAAAATATTAATTTTCTCTCTTAACTTTTTGTTTTCTCATTTTTCTTTCTCTTTCTTTTTTTTTTTAAATATTATATTTTAATGAAAAAATAAAAATAGATTCCTAGTTTAGGGAACAGGATGTAAGAGTATTCTTATCTGACTCTTTAAAATAGAGATTTTCTTACTTTAGAAAACCAAAATTCATTTTAGATTATTTTGTTGTTTCTATCCAACTCCTTACTTTGAAAAAAAAAAAAGATGAGGAGCATAAAATAGATCCCTACTAGTTGGAAGAGCCCTTTTATTTCATTTTCATTTTTAAATTAATAAAATATTAATTCTCTCCCATTTTTCTTTATCTTTTCATTTTCTTTTCTTTTTCTCTCTCTTTCCATTATTTCACGCAGGGAAAAGCAACTCTTTTTTTCCTTTCTTCTCTTTCATCCCTATTTTGAGGATTTTTTTTTTTTTTTTAAAAAAAGTTAACTTTATCAAACATGGTTGTCCACATGAACCGCAGCTTTGGCCCTAGAGAATACAATTTGACATTGCTTAATATTTTCTTTTTATAGAATTTTAGTAATGGGCCAGTGTCAAAAACTTCAAAATTAATCTGATAAAAAAGGGTGCAAGAAAAAGATAATATTTAAAAAATATGACCATTTAGAAAATGAAAATTTTCAAATATATGGATATTGGAGAAAGAATAAAAAATTTCTTAAAATATTATATTTAAATAAAAAAGTGAATGTGATCCCTAATTTAAGAAGTCGGATGTAAGTGCTTAGAAAAAGTGGATAGTTAAAGGTAGGAAAAAGTGATTTTATCCTCAAAATAGATAGTAAATGGTGGAGAGCTGGATGAGAATGCTCTAAATGCTTAAAAAAAAATAGATAAGTTAAAGTAGGAAAAAAAGATTTATCCTTTAAATAGGAGAGTAAATGTAATGAGCCGAATAAGAATAATAAGAATAGGATCCTCCCCCTTTTAAATGAACTGATAGCATTCATTGTTATGGTCAAATTTAAAGTTGGTGTTAGTCTAACTGTATATATAGAACACCAATGTTAGCATGTCTTTTTAAAAACTTCAAATAACTGTGGTAGAATCATTGTACACCATTAGACTACGCTAACGTTAAATTGTTAAACTACAAAATTAATGTATTCTTTAATTTAATTTGAAATAAGAGGAGGATCGTTTTCCCTCCACGGTTTGGCTTTTCAGATCCTTAAGGCGGGAATGATGTCCGATTCGCATTTTGTGTCGACTCCAATCCCCATGTGATAATAATGTTATCCTAAAATTCAATCTATTAAATTACTAAGAATGTTCTCCTAGTTATTCAATTACACTTGAATGCTAGCAGTTTGTGCGTTTATATATAATACCAGACAAAACTTCCTGCGTTTTGTGCTTTTAGGTGTAGTATATATGAATATGCTTAAGCAAGTTTGAGCATTTTGTAATTTAATTGAGATTAGATGGATGAAAATTAGAGAGTATCTTGGAGTGCAATACGACTGTTGAAAAATGTGACCGCTGGTAAATATGGACCGCTTAAAAATATGATCCTTATAAAAGAAATAAAGAAAATATTAAAGGATAGAAAATAATAAATAATCAAATGTGGAGTAGCATTTAAAAAGCTAATAAGCTAAAATTAAAAAAAAAAATTATTAGTTACTTTAAGGAAAAAATCCATATTTAGTCTTTAGGTTTTATATGATTTGAATTTAGTCCATTAGATTCTCTAATTTCAAGAGTATAGTCGCTTAAGTTTTTTTTACCCAGATTTTAAAATAGGTTCCTCTATCACTTTTTCATCAAAATGAATAATTTGTCATCATATCATTTGTGTCTCAATTCACATGCTTAGTATCATATCAACACTTAATATCAATTTCCATATCATTCTAAGCGACAATTCATCCATAATACAAAAAAAAAAAAAAAAAAAATACCCAACCTTCAAAAACAAAATTATCTTCTTTATTATTTTAATTCTTCTAGATTTGTAGCATTAAGAAAAATCATTAACTTTGACGTTGCATTAGACCTTGCGCGTGTCAAGGTGAGCAGCCAACACACGACAAATGGTTACAAAAAATATTGAATTTTAACCGGTAAAGTGAAGCTTAGAGAGACCGAATTTTAAAGATTTGCAGTAAAAACTTAAGGATCTTATTTTTTAAATTTGAAAACCTAAGAAGCTAAATTTAATTAGATAAAAACTTATGAATTAATATGATTTTTTCCTTTAATTTTAAATAAAAATGCTACATAGCCAAATGTATGCTCTTCCCATTGTTCCAACGAATCCGTGCTACTACTATAAGATATCCCTGTACAACGTAAATGCATGCAGGCGTTGTTAGGATAAAAGTTGCTAACGTTTCTCAGCGTGATTACAACTTGTACAGATTTTGTCTTACCTTGTCGCCATGTCCTTGCACCAACTAGAGGCCAAACTTTTTTCATTCAAAACGCTCTTTAGTAGGTAACTGACTGACAAAGGTTTTTGCCTAAAATTTGGGTTTGAAGAAATTCTTAAAATATCTAAACCTAATAAACTGACATATGTCTAAACCGTCAGTGGATGGACGTAGTTTGTTAGGCCTCAAGGGAAATCTTTAAAGTGGTTGGATATGTGTTACGGTGAGAATTCACTCTCCAAAGATGTGCAATCATCCAATCCTATTAGTATTAATACGCCTTTGGTCTATTGATATCCTGATAGAGTGCGTCAGACTATGGCTCAGGTTAGACTTGAAAGAGCATCTGCAGTTCTCACCATTATATTTAGACTCCTCTGTGTGGCTCCCCAGTGGGCAGGCTCCCCGCTTCCCTTTTTTGATAAAAAAAAAAAATCAAGCGTGATGTCTTTTAGGAGCATGTAGTGCATATGTCCATTTTAATAAAATTAATAAAGTATGTGACATAACTGTAATTTGTCATTAGAGATGGTATCTCCATATGCACTTTTTAAATAAAATTAACAGAAGCATGTGACCATTTGTTCTTAATTGCACATTTACATGAGTAATTTGGAGGTGGCATGGCCACCTTTTTTTTTTTTTTGTTTTTTTTAAATTTTAGATTCAGTTTTCTTTCTTTTTTTTTTTTTTTTAAAAAAATAGTTATATAACTTATTTTATAGAAAATAAAGAGTTTAATGGAGGGTAATTTGGGGACGTTAAATGGTGAAATGAAATTTCGTCCCTGGTTAAATGGAAGCAGACTTAAAGGATTGGTCGATTACATTTTATTTAAAACTTTGATGAGGTATATTGCAAATTTTTAAAACATTCAAAAACAACATTGACACAAACAACTCCAAACTTTTGAGGGTAAAGTGTATTTTTTCTTTAGTTTAAAATTAAACAATATGATATTAGAGTAGAAAGCCATTTTCTTTCGAGGTAGTAGAAATCAATTTGCATAGAAGAGTAAAAAACCTATCAATAGGGGTGTTAAGAGTAGTAGAAAATAAAGCAATTTGATTTGAGAGTAGAAACGCATGGCTTGGGCGTTGTCGAGTATCAAGTAATATTTTTGTGAGTATTTTAAAAAGTTTGGGAGTGCCATGGACCCACAAAGCCAAACGTAGCCTCCACCCCTTATCACAAGTTTGCTCGAGCGAAAAAGTAGAGCGAATTCCATCGCAGTAAACTCTCTATTTTTTTCCTGTAGCACCTTCATTCAGCAACCATGAATATCAAGTAAGACTCGAACGAAAAACCTTATGTGCAATTTCTTTAGACAACTCTCAAGAAAGAGTCGAGCGACTCTTGGGTACTTGTAGAATTGCAAGTACCCCCTTTTGGAAGCGTTCTTTCTCCTCTCACGACCCTCCATGAGCCCATGGGCAATCTGCACCACCCCAATTTCCATATCCTTTCTTTTTTTCTTTGAAAAAATAAACCATATCCTTTCAAGACGCGTATTTATATCCTCAAGGATAGAACTTAGAATCACTTTTACTCAAGCTTTTATAATTTTATAGACGCAACTTATAAATTTAAAATTCTGGAGATCAAATACGTTCGACCTGAGTGAGAGCAGAACTGGCAACAAGTGTTCAACGACCTTCAGGGCATGGGTTATCGGTCCTCTCATTAGAGAAGGCAGTGGTTCTTTTTAGAAGCTTGAAGGAATCTTTGACCAGAATTTATGGGTCCCTGTTGATAAATGCGTGGGCGCTTGTTAGGAGATTGGAACAGTTGCTTCATTTCCAAGCGATGAAGAGAAGTTTCAAGCATGGTTGGCCGATCTGTGGCTTTGTTGCTTGCACCACATAACGGCCCCAATTTGGAATAATACATCTCGCAACATTTCATATACGCGCATGTGGCATCATTGTCCTGAATACGGCCGAATTATATGTGAATCGACACATATGGTATTCTCGCAAGTGCTGCTCTTCCACCTTCTCACATGCCATAAGTCCCCTCGCATTATATTAATACATACACAGATATTTAAATTTTATAAAGTTGCTATTAAATTATAAATGTTGAGTAAAAGTGCTTCTAAGTTTATCCTTGAGGATATAAATACATCGTTCTTGATAAGGGATATGGTTATTTTTCAAGAAAAAAAGGTAAAGGTATGGAGAAATTGGGTTGGTGCAGATTCGGCCCAGGCTTTTCATGGGACTGATAAATGTATGAGGAGTGAGATTATATATATAGAACGCTTGAGAGTGAGATTACCCCAGCTTGGTGAAGTGTACCTATGGTTGAAAAATTCTAACCAAGACTCCAGAGTCTTATCTGCTTAGACATCAGTTCTTTAGAGAGATTGTGTTCCTAAGATGAGGATATGGCCAATTGTAATATAGTTTTTCAGTTCATTTAATTTCGTGATCTATTTGAGATTAGATATCTATCGATTGAATCGTATGGTTGCTTATGAGTAGTAGATAGTGTAGACTACGGAAAAAAATAGAGAAGTTTCACTCGTGGTAAATGTCGCTTCATAAATGTCTATGCATCGGACTTTCTGCATGGCGCACATATCCTATTGTGATGATAATTGTTTCTCTTGCCAGTGAAATTAATATGTAGGTGTTGAGGAAGCGTACATGTGTTTGGCATTGACTGTGGGTCATCATTATGGTCATCGCACAAACTTTTATAACCATTTCCAATAAACTCACGCAGAAATACATTCTGGATTACTGTACATGATACTTATACTGAACCAACCTACCTTATGCAGACAACTAAAAATTGGGATGTCTCGTCTTCTCTAATCAAATTGATGTTTGACTTTTAGAAGAGATGTAAGAACCCTCGAGGATGATGGTTGATTTACTCTTGTATGTCAAAATTGGATTTCTTACTTTTACCTGTGCGAAAGAAAATGGCTTTCTACTCTAATATCATATTGTTTTAATTTTGGGAGAGACTAAGGAAAAGAATAATTTCCCTCAAAAGTTGGAAGGGTGGGGTTGAGGATGTTGTGTTGAATGTTTAAAAATTTGCAATATACCTCATCAAAGTTTTAAAAAATATGATAATTCGACCAATCCGTTAGTCTCTTCCATCTTAACCAGCGAAAATTTTTGCATTTTCACCGTTTACGCGTCCCAAATTTACCCCTCCATTAGAACTCTTTATTTGTCTTAAAGGTTGTATATATATATATTTTTTTTTAAAAAAAAAAAAAAAGAAGAAACTGTCTAAAATTAAAAAAAAAAAAAAAAAAAAGGTGGCGCATAGCCACCTCCAAATTACTCATGTAAATGCTGCAAATAAGGAACACATGTCACATTGTTCTGTTATTTTTTAAAAGTGCATATGAGAATTACATCCTCTAATGACAAATTACTTATCAGTCACGATACTTTATTAATTTATTGAAAATGCATAGGGGGCGGGGGGGTGTGGAGAGGGACGCTTGATTTTTTTTTTTTATTCAAAAAGGAAGGCGGGGGGAGCCTGCCCACTGGGGAGCCACACAGAGGAGCTAAATATATAATGGTGAGACTGCAGATGCTCTTTCAAGGTCTAACTGAGCCATGAGTCTGACGCAGCGTCTATGCAGGATAGTCAATAAGGACAAAGGGATTAATGATAATAGGATTGATGATGTCACATTTGTGAGGAGTGAATTCTCACCCTAACACATATCCAACCATTTAAAGTTTCCTTGAGGCTACAAAACTACCGTCCATCACCTGACGGTTAAAGACATATGTCATTTGATTAGTTTAATATTTTAAGAATGTTCTTCCAAACCCAAATTTTAGGCAAAAAACCTTTGTCATGTCAGTACCTACTCAATAAGTTTTGAGATGAACAAAGTTTTGGTGTGTGTCAAGGAACGACAAGTAACAAATGCTAAATTGTAATCCGTCTGAGAAACGATTGCAACCCCTTTAACAGCGAGATATCGTTGTACAGTATATGATAGTAGACGATCGTGAACAATGAAAGAGCAGAGACATATAAAATAATGAAAATAAAATTCATAAGTCTAATTTAAATAGTTCTGTAGGTTCAATAAATGTAAAAATACAAGATCCTTAATTTACTCGAATTTTAAGAAGTTGTCTGTGTGTAGTATACGATTACACCGTAATAATTATATACTATAAGCCAACTTTGTACTGTGTGTCTCACTTCGTTACACGGCATAATTAGTTCTTGCTTCAATTTATACTAACATTAGCCAGCCCAAATAATACAACGTCAAAGAATGATTATTTCACTTTAAATCTACAAATCTAGAAGAATTAAAATAAATAAAGAAATGATAATTATTTGTTATTTGAAGTAATGATAAATTTATTTTTTTTTTTTATTTTAATTGCTGAATGAATTAGTCGATTTTTGCGGTTATTATGATTCGAAATTGTTCGGAGTCTTATGTAGTATAAAGTGTGATACTGTATACTTGGACTACTTTTTGTTTTAGTGAAGAATTTGTGAATCTAATGGGATTGTGAATATATGATTTACGCATATAGATTAATTCATTTTTGATGCAATAATAGAGTGATGTAGGGAAAGCCAGTATTTTAATAATCTGAGAGGTATCTCTCCTTAAGCAATTTTCAAGTTATCATTAGAATGATTTACAATTAGAAAATCGTTCTATGATCTTGACAACTTAATCTCTAAATCATTCATATAAAACCTATATATGTACCTTAAATATGATCTTTTTCCTTTAAATAACTAATAATTTTTATTTTAATTTAGTTATTAGTCTTTTTCGTAAATTGTACTCACTTTGAGCTAATATTTGATATATGCGTTTCTATACCATTTCAAATTTTTTTTTTAATATTCTGTTTATCTATAGTCAAATCAAGTTATATATATTTTAACCGGAGTTCAATATTTTACCAGCGTCACATTTTTTCATACAGATCGGTATTGCATCCCAAGACTTACATCCTATAATTATTCTAATTTCATCAATTCTTATATCTACAAATTTAAATTATCATAAATGCTCATAATCGTTGGCTTAAGGTAGTGTTAGAATAATGCATAATGAGATACTTAGCAAGTCCTGAAAGAGAAAGCTAGCTTACCCGCAAAGATGGCAGAAGGTAC
>FXXK01002729.1:10724-28999 GCA_900184695.1 Betula pendula
CCTTTTTTTACTTATACTGTACTTAAACCTGTATTAATTTGTCTTGTGTGTCCAATTCGATACTTTATAAAATCGAATATTGGTCGAATCATTTAATTTTGACACAATTCAATGACTTGACAAATCTGTTAAATTCCTCTCCGAAAGGTGGTTTGTCAGATAATCTGACATGTTGTATTGATTTAACTAAGCCAACCCTCAACTCTTTTTCTCACTTTAATAATATGCTGGATATTATTCCATTTGCATGCGGAAGAACAAGAGAAAATGAAAAACTCCATTTTTTGCCCCATCCATATAAGTCTTGCCTTTAACTTTGGATTTGTGAACAATTTTTTTTCTGCGTTTTTATCGTAAGATCGACCCGTTGATCCGTTTCTTTTTCTATTTTTGTTTCCCCCCATAACACCTTTGGAGTAATTTAAACTTATCGTCGGTTGTAATTGGACAATCTCTATTTATTTTTTAAAAAAAGTATTTTGCGTATTAATAAATTTTGAGGATCAAAAACATGTGTTTAAGAGTTTTGTTCAAAGTCCACAAGATAGGTCGCGTTGTTTCGGGTCAACCCACCTTACAAGACAGGAGCGACGTGGCCCCCCTTCAAATATTCTACAACAAGGATGGACGTAGAAAAAACAGAATAAATAGTAGGTCATGACTCCAAAACTAATATTTGGCTTTTAAAATATAAATTTAAAATTGAAAACTTAAAACGATAAATGAAATACGTTAGAAATACATAATATGGATTGATGCTTAGCATGGATAGTTGGACTAATGATCATTAAGGTTGGTAATTTTTTATACGATCTATGAACTAGACACGAAATTAGAGGGTTAGGGTTAAAAAGTCTAATCCATTTAATTAAATAGGTCGAGTTAGATTTGACCATAGTCTTATATATATACATGCTTCGACACGATTTAAATTCGACATGCGACGTAGTGGCATGTAATTTTTAACATGACCCGTGAACCCGACACGAATCCAATACAAAATTAGAGGGTTCGGTTAAGAGATTTGACCCGTTTAATTAAATGGGTCAAGTTATAATTGACATATATAGTATTATACTTATGTCTCGACACGACCTGAACTCGACACACATGATGTGAATTTATGATCAATAATAAATTTATAACCACTAGCAATAGTACGAATTTTTGTAGGATATGACTATATAAAGAATGTTGAACCTCAATGACTGTTTTCATTGGTTATCTATTAAGTTCTCAAGATTTACTCTAATCTAACTAAGAAAATAGATTGTTTATTTGTAGTTTTAAAACTAAATGTAAACATAAATAAATAACAAGTAAATGGAGAGAAACATAGGGGATTGATTTCACCACAAACCTCATACCAATGGTATTTTGTATTCAACATGGGACTCTCATTACATGCATGATATAATGTGCGTTATGGTTGTCAATCACACGACGATATCGACAAGAAAATACTTTTGTTAAGAGATAATGATAACTCATCTTAGGTTAGCATGGATCATCTACCTAACCACTAATTGTGTAAATCCGTATTCCTAGCATGACCTAAAACCTCAATAAGCATACATATAGTCAAAGGTAAATATAACTCATTCTTAGGTTGGCATGAATCATTTACCTACATTACACTACACTAAGGTGGTAAACAATCTATTGTCCATAGGCATGACCTATCAAAACCTCTTAATTTTGTGTAAAGAACCATTCATATAGCCATTATCCTCATAATCACAGAATATATGAATATTTCAGTTCATTTCAACAAAAACTTCCCATAGACAAGATACGTCTTTTACATTAATGAGGTATGAACATTACGAATGATTTACAAAAGTTTTCAATTTCTAGGCTAACAATCATCATACATATGGCAAAAAATCTCAAGAAACAAATCACTATAGTACTTGGAAAGGGGCTACATTAACATCTATCGAGAAGTTTAACTATTTATAAGAGTTGAAATTCCTCTTTGATGAAGAGAAAATCCATCTCAAAGAAGCATATGGAGTCTACCTAGTCGAGCTTTCTTTGATGTTCAGACTTCTCCTTAGCTGCAGCACACCCTTCACTCCTGCACACCACCACTTTTTTTTCTTTTTTTTTTTTTATTTTATTTTGTTGGAGAGTTGTTCTTAATTAAGAGAAACCTACTTTTTTACCCCAAAACAAAGAGCCATGCTAAGGTAAGGTGTTGCCCCATACATGTCCATACCGAACCTGATTTTCGTTGCAAACCATACCTTTTTTCTTTTTTTCTTTTTTTATTTTTTATTTCTCTCTCCAAATCTATTGCAGGTCGTTAGGACATTATTCTGACACAGACGAATCGCTCGAGCCTTGTTGAATTGCACTTGAACTCCTTTAAAAATGCGGCTTGAGCCTTTGCTTTAGTGTTGAGCTCGAGCCTATTTTATGGTGTGCTTGAGCCATTTTCCTTTATCAGCTCAATATGATGTTTCCTAAGCCCAAATTCAATGGAAAATTGCTTGCATTTTCTCCTTAGGACCTTAAAATACTAAAAAGCACAAAAATAAGACAAAATATTATATTACAAAACAAACTAAAGGGTAATATATGCGAATTAAAGGGCTTGAATGTATAACATTCGGCGCTTATCACACTCCCAAACTTACATATTGCTAGTTCCTTAACAATACAAAATTGAACATAAAATGAAACAAAGTTAAGCAACTAGACTACCTCCTCTTTCATGGGAAACACATATGGATTTGGCACATACAACAAACCTTTTAAACCCCTAGGCATTCCTAGTGGACGTGTGAAGTTTCGTGAGTGTTTAATAAAAATGATATTCACAAACATTATGCAAAATCATGTTATTCAAAAGAATGGAGTCTCACAAGAATAATGGTTCTTATTCATTAGCAAGCTTAAACTGATAAACTTCATCTTTAAAATTACAAGAAATCCAAAGTCGAGTTACTCATAAATGACCAGTTAAGATGCTACATGTTCCAATTGGTGCAAAGTGAAAGTTAGCACATAATCATGCGGCTTTAAAACGATTCCAATATATAAAAGACTCAATACCTCAAAATTGATTGGGATCCCCATTGGATGAAGTAAGCAAGGCATAACAATAAGAAAATTAAAGACATAAGTAATTAAAACACACATTTCTTTTTTTTCTTTTTTATTATCAAGTTGTGCAATGCTTAGTTCCTTTAAGCTTTATAGTTGACCCATGTATCGAGTGTTAGGCCAATGGCTCCCAAACCAAATAGCTTTAGGGCACTAGATGTAAAAATATTCCTAAGAGCTTACTAACTCGAGTAAAAAAACTATGAAGCCAAACTAGCCATATCATCAACTATTCTCACCTTTTGACGCGAACACCCAATACTTAATGAGACAAGAGGTCCGGTTACTCAGTGAGAATTATTATTATTAAAAACTCTTTTTCTTTTTCTTTTTTTCTTTTTTTATTATTATTATGAATAAGTGCCAAGGTCATCAATCAAATAAGTTACCCAATTGCATTCAAGACATTGAAAACAAACAGAATAGGCTTCAAGGCTCATACCTCACAAATTATATGCTAATGTACTCGTGATATTTTCAACTAAAACAATTAACATCTCTTTTGCCAAAAATAAGTAACAAGATTTAGATTCCCTAGTCAAATGATCATGTATTCAAAATTTTAAGCTCACCAATGAAATTCAAATCACAGTTAAAGTTCAGCGAAATTCTCAGGAATAACATGAATGATTTTTTCAAAAAGCTTCCTATACCCCCAAACTTAAATCATACATTGTCCCTAATGCATAAAGAGGGGGTCGATTGTCACTTTTTGAATATTGGGAGCTAAAATGCCAGTAGCTGAATACTTCAGGGGAGTAAAAAGTATTTTCCCCTTAAAATTTTAAAATTATAAAATAACTCATAAAATTAAATTTAAAAAAAAAATAAAAAAAAAAAGAATATGGAAGGGGGGTGGTGGCAGCCACCCCTTTGTGGGTGGCTGGCGGCAACCACCCCATTGGTGGTAGGGGATGGTGGCGCGCCATCCCCGACCACCCCAACAATGGGGGGTGGCTCAAAGGCCACATGTCGCGTTCCTATTGATATGATGTGGCAGACTAACGGTTTTTGTTAAAATGACTAAAGAAAATTTGCTTCAGAACGTAATTTTTTATTTTGGCCAATCACAAAGACTTCTAAGCTTTTTCTTATACCACAAAGAGTGGTCTGTAATTTAGGCCAGCTACATGAACTAATTTTACATTTTTTCCTATTTACTATAATGACTAAGACAAGTCATTCCATCGTATAGTAGTTAATATAATATATTTTTCGTAGATAATATGCTAAATTTTATCACTAACTAAAAACTCAAATTTACAAGTTATAAGGAATTTTCGATTTATATCTTTTGTGCATTCGTTACACTTGGTGCACCCAAATCACGTACAATTCAACCGTTCTTATGAACTATAACTACTCAAATATTGTACTTTTCTAAATAAAATAATGTTATTCAAACGTGGACTTACATATCTAATTTTCTTAAATTTTTACAGTTTTTATATTGTATAATTTCAAACTTGTAGTAGATTGTTCACTCTCAATTCTCAAAACCTCTTTACGCAATCTCCAATCTCACCCACAACCCCTGATTTACAGATTGATGGGGTTTCCTATTTTATTTTTGTTTTTTTTTTTTTTTTGTAGCTTGTGTTGTATTTTGATGTTTTTGTGTTGTTTGGGCTATTGTCTCCCCATTTTTTCAGTGGTTTGATATCTTAATGGAGACTTTTGTAACCGGATTTGTGATGCCTCTCTTTTTTACAATCCCTAAATTGGACTTTAACAGTGCTTTTACTGCTTCAGCCTCATTTTGGGGGTTGTCGTTGTTTTCAAGTGGGGGTTCAGATATGTTCGCCTTAATCTGTGCCTATTTTGCTTCTGTTAGGACCATGACACTTGTTTGTCTCATTTTCTATCGTTTGTTTGTATTTCTGCATTGTTGTTTTCGTTTTGGGTCTATTGATGATGAGCCCACCCCTTTTTCGGTATTTTATTTTTTCTTAGGATCTCCTACTCTCTCTTCTTTCCGGATCAAGAGTAGGAAAGATCCTCTCTATAACCCTTTCCATGAAATCAATTAAAAAAAAAAAAGCTTTAAAAGTAATTTCGCTTTCAAATACAAAAGTTTTCTAGGCATAAAGAAAAAAAAAACTTTAGCATCTCCATTGCTATGCTATGGCATGAACTAACAAAACACCCTTAAACAGCAGCAGCAACGGACGAAAGTGGAGGAGCGGAGCGCCGGAGAGGCCACGCGCCATAGAGGAGATCCCACGAGTGCCCTCCACGCGCTAGCGCGTGTAGGGGAGATAGCGGAGCTGAAGAGTTTGGAGTTGAATGGGGAGGCCTAGGAGCACGATGGAGGGGCACGTGAGATGGCAGATTTAGCAAAGATTCACAGATTTGGCCGTTAACAAATCAAATTCACAAACCTCTACAAATCCAAAGACCAGCCAGCAAGGGAGGTCGAAAAATGGAGGATCGACTGTACAAATTTGTCCTATGGTATTGTGTGGACCAAAGGCGGCAGCGGCTGAACTGCAGAGATAATGTTTGGAGAAAAAGAAAAAACTACGAAGAAAAGAAAGAAAACTAAGAAGAAAACAGGAGAAGAGGGAGGAGGGAGGGAAAGAAAACCATCCCTCCTCCCTTGAGAAACCACCGGAAAGGGAAAAAAACCTCATAAGAAAATAAAAAAACGTTACTCTTAAAGAGAATGAGGAAGTTTCTCTCTAGAAGACATAAACCGTGTACATTTTAGTTGATTGTATAGACATGTAACATTTCTATTAAGTTATGACTTATAACTTAATATAAATTAAGTTTAAATTTGTCTGCTTTTGTTTAAATAAACGAACACACACTTTTTTCTTTTTTCTTTTTTTATAAATATATATATATATATGTGTATTTATTTATTCGTAAGTTTAGACCCCAATTAAAAAGAATTCTGGTTCCGCCGTGTACTAGCCATAGAAAGTACTAGGACGTCGATTTTTCGTGGAATGGAAAAAGGCTATCTAAATTAAATTCCAACGCGTGCGATCAAAATGAAGAAGAGACAAAAGATCTCCTTCATTGACTTACAAAAATTTTGCCATTTTAAAACATTAGCGGTGTTTTTCATGATAAAAAAAATAAAAAATAAAAAAAATAGGAAAAAAAAAAGAGGTGGGTGGCCAACAACCCTCTGGAATTTATTGGTTAGGAGATGAAGATAAGTCCGACAGATGTCTAGTGCTCCCAATATTAAGCCTAACACTGACAAGCTTATGTGAGTTGGAATGCAATATATGTGCATTTTAAGGTTAGACTAAACTGCTCATATCTGCATTATAAAAACCTTACTTTAAACCAATTTGTTTGAAAATCATGCAGTAATAAGTAAATAGTGAGTATATTGAACAACGTAAAAAGTAGACTTACTGGTTTGGTAAAATTTTTTTCTACACCCAAATCAGCATGGACGTCTCCTGCCATGCCTCGGACAATGGGTGCACATACTCTTCTTTTTTACGTCGAACCATGCATGCATCCACGGATCTTGTCACGTTCTACAAGAAATTTATTTAGTTTTTGTTATGATAGTAAGTTTTAGCACGTTGATACTTATCTATTTTAATTAAGAGTTTGAGTCTGTAATAGTAATAAGTTTTTATTGAGAGTATGAGTTTATAGTTTATCCCATAATAAAATTAATTAGAAATTTATTAAGCTATGATAAGAGTTTATCTTTTAGTAGTGTGATAAAAGTTTATCTTTTAGTAAGGGTAGGAGTTCATCTTTAAGTCTATGTCATTGTATTTCTCTTATTTATAGTTGTGAGTGATTAATAAAAGTAAACATAAATTAATCTCAAACCTTGTGTTTGAAAATATCTACATTCCCTCATAATCTAAAAAGTTTAAATTTTCTTAAAATCTAAGGTCTAACCTAACAATCTATCCTGTTACGTATTTGTAATATCATTCACGTAGCAATCTTTCGCAACCAAAGTATTAGCTAGCTAGCAACGACGACAACATTGTATGATCATAAATAATACTACAATAATAAAAAAAAAATTAAAAAATTTACTATTAGTGACACCTTTACTATCGTTGCTAATATTATACATGAGCAGTGACCGAGCAACATTAGAGCATGTTGGCGTTGTACAAGAAGAAGGTTTCTTTTAACCCTATGGTACTGGTTTATTAAATACCTAAGCTACTTTGGATGGTAATTTGTTAAATATTATTGTTTGAAAGTTTTGTGGTGGCCACCACCTTGAGGTTTATCTTATGCTCTCATCTACTCCTCTCATTACTCAAATTACTTACCCAAAAATAAAATAAAAAATAAAAGAACTCTAACCTTTGAGCAAAATCCAACATTCCAATGGGAATAAGGACCTTCGGTCCTGTGTACAAAATTCCATATTACTATATGGAGTGAAATATGCTGCCTTGTACAGTTGTACTTTTTGTATATATGTATAAACAGTACGTAACTTTGGATGAGCTTGAACCTCATAGTAATATAGTTAATATTTTAATTTCTGACCTTGGTGCCACTTTTAATTTAGAGTAATTAATGTTATACGTACAATTTTTTTTATAACTTTTTGCATGTGCTAGTACATAATTGGAATAAAAAGTTGTAAGCATTTAACATGTTCCAATCATATACCAACACATTTCAAAATGTAAAAATTGTAAAAGAGTTGTATATCTAGATGATTAATTCGCATTGTTTTGACTCTTCCCGTGTTTACAGCGACTACCAAACAAGCATTTTCAACTATGAAAATTGTTAAAACAAAATAGAGAATGAATTTTTTGTAAATATTTTAGTTGCGATATTAAAAGAAAAATTATTGAGAATTTCAATTCAAATTTGATACTTGATGATTTGGTTTATTTAAAATAACGAGTATAGTTTTAGACACTTTTTGTATTAGTGCCGACTTGTTAAGTTTTCAATATATCAATTTTTACACATATTTATAAACTTTTATAGCTATACTTTTTCTAATACATATCAATTATGATAAATTACTTCATTTTTATTTTCAATTGTGTTTATCATATTTTTAGTTTGCCCCTACATTAATTATTTTTTTTGGCTCCACCCGCGCATAAGAAAAACCCTCCCACACCACTTTGTCTCTATCTTTTTTGGATAAGTTAAAAATAAAAATAAATAAATAAAAGAAAGTAAGATAGGGACAAAGTGGTGGGGGCAAGACTTCTGAAGTTCAACAACTATGATCTCCATGTTCAAGAACAATCACTAAAGTGGATGTCTCCAACTTCAAATGAGGTTGGAGCAATCTTAATTAGACTAGATCGACTGTTTTTCATCTGAGCAAAGATGTCAAACAGGCTTGAGCAAACCACTTGATTCCATGTTGCCAAGTTTTTCACCCTAATTAATTCCACCTTCTTGCTTACGAAAGGCAAACACTATTTAATGCAAACATTAAGGTTATGTTTGATAAGTAGAATGATTATTTTAAGAAAATAGCTTTTATTAAAAATTGAGTGATTGAAATAGATTAATCATTCTAATAGCCATGAGAGAATGACTATTCTTTCAATTGAGGAAATGAACATTCATCTTATATTTAAAAGGAATGATTGTTATCTCAATTGAAAAAATAATCATTCTCTCATGGCTATCAGAATGATTATTTCAAGGCTAATCTATTTTAATAATTTCATTTTTAATAAAGACTATTCCTTGAAATAGCCATTTTGCGTACCAAATATGTAAAAAAAAATGCAGTTCTAGTGACAACACTATTTTTTATTCAAAAATTATTTTTAGCGAAGAGAAATGAAGTTTGTTGCCAAATAATTTTTTTTTTGGAAACAAAAAAAAAAAGTTACTTTTTGCGACAACACTAATATTGTTGTCGTAAGGTATTTGCAAAAGCGATAATCCTCCATAACAAAAAGTCGGGCCAATTTGTCATTTCACTTTTTTAAGACAATTTTGCCCCTTCGTTTTAAGAAATCGACTCCTCTCCAATTTATTTGAATTGGAGAGGATCCGATTTCATTTCAATCCGTAATGATTTTTTTTTACCATAATTTGAGCCTTAATGAGAAATGATTGAGTAAACTTTTTGTTATAATAGGGGATTTAATTAATTAATTAATTTTTTATGTACAGAGCCTTAATTATACTATTACTATTTGTGAGCTTCATTTTATTGGAGCCGCAACCACCTAATTGGCCTAATGAAAGAGGCGGCATTGCAACAATGTGTCATTGTCACTTAAACTTTATTTAAAAAAATGTAAAATTAATGGTAACAAACAATGTGTCATCACTATAATTTTTTATTGGCAACAATTGGTAAGATATTTTTATTATTCATGATGACACGCTATCATAGCGAATAAACCTTGAGTTATTTTTTTTTTATTCGCGCCAATATTTTGTTTAAACACATAGTTAGAATTTGTACCCTAAAAACTAACTTGAATTTGAAAGATGGAAAGTAAGTGTCATTTCACTTTTTTAAGACAATTTTGCCCCTCCTTTTTAAGGAACCAACTCCTCTACAATTCATTTGAATTGGAGAGGATCCGATTTCATTTTAATCTGTAATGATTTTTTTTTTTTTTACCATAATTTGAGACTAAATGAGAAATGATTGAGTAAACTTTTTGTCATAATTGGAGATTTATTTATTTTTTTATGGACGGAGCCTTATTTATACTACTATTATTTGCGAGCTTCATTTTATTGGAACCCTTAGGCAACCGCCTAATTGGCCCAATGAAAGAGGCGGCATTGCAACGATGTGTCATTGTCGCTTAAACCTTATTTAAAAAAAATTTAAAATTAATGGTAACGAACAACGCGTCATCGCCAATAATTTTTTTTATTGGCAACAATTGGTAAGATGATTTTATTATTCATGATGACATGCTATCATAGCTAATAAAGTTGAGTTATTTTGTTTTTTGCTTGCGCCAATATTTTGTTTATATACACAAACGGTTAGAATTTGTACCCTAAAAACTAACTTGAATTTGATATTATTTAAATAAAAGTATTTTATTTATAGATTCATAATATTTGGACATTATAATTAATGGGATGAACTTAAGTTCTCAAATTATATATATTGTATGTGATTTAGGTTTATTGAATGTGACTAATGCAGAAAAGAATTAAATCACAAATATCTTATAAATTTTAAATTTGAGCTCATAGTAAGTGATAAAAATGGCTTCTCCTTGTCATTGAAATGGAATCGTCTAACTAAGATATTAATGTATTGGTGTTCTGAGCTTCGCCCTCTCTTTTCTTTGAAGTGAACCAGCCAAGACTCATGTCTTCCCCAATCCCCACACCACGTCTCATCTTCTCCATCTCCTAAGCTCCTTCATCTCCCTAATCTCCACTCTCTTCTCTCTCATCTTTCTATCCTCTTCTCTGTTATGGATCCTGCCAGCCTCTCGCTTCAAGCCCCAATTGATGAAACGGAAGCCCTAGGATGGGATTATCCGAAACACCTTGATGTCCTTGATGATGATCCTGCTGAGCATGAGGGGTTTACCCTTATTGGCAAGCTCCTTACTCTTAAATCTATTCATCCTCAGTTGGTTTGCACCACTATGGCAACCGCATGGAATTTTGCAGCTCCTCTGTTGTCAAGGTTCTTGCGCCTAAGAATTTCTTTTACGTTCCCATTGCATAGCCATGTGGATTGTATAAATGCAACAAGGTCCATGGAATGTTTGTGGATCTTTTACTCCTTTTACAACCATGGACTTACTAATCTTGCTCTGGATGAGATTAATCTTCATTTGTGTGTTTTTTGGGTTCAAGTGCATGGACTCCCTAGGCAGAATATGATGTCACTAATGCAATCAGAATTGGCAAAGGACTTGGTTCTTTACTGGAGGTTGTAATGGTAATGTTGTGGGCTTATCGCGCCAATTTCTTCGCATCAAGGAGGAAATCAACATCTTGCAACCTCTGTCCCTGGATTTCTTCTTCCTCGACTTAATTGGGATCTTTTTGGGTGAGTTTCAAGTATGAGCGTCTTGCTGATTATTGCACCACCTGTGGGCTAATTGGTCACAAGAAATTTCTTTCCAAGGTCTTCCTCCTCCGATACCTCTGTTTAATTATAGTGTATCATTGAAAGCTTCACCTTTTAACAGTTCACGAATTGTCACTATGGCTCCTGCTGATGACTCTGACTCTGGTGTATCTTCGGCTAGCTCTGTTCTTGCACATTCCACAGCTTTTGCTAGTGGGTCTAATGGCGATGAGTCAGCTCGCCTGCAACTTGTTGCACTCAACTCACGAGTTGACCAGATGACATTAGATCCCTTAATCATCAAAGCCTCTTTCTGCCATTCTTCCCTGGTGCGACGTGTGGCAACTCCCCAAGCACATTCTGGTATGCCAGCTTCTCCACCAACCACGTGCCATTCTCCTCATGCTTCCACCTTACCCCATTCGACTAGATTCACTATTTTGGATAAAGGTAAATCACCTTAATTAACGCCCAAATCCACTCACCATGCTTCTCCTTATCCCACACTTAATGCTTCAGATAATGCTTATCCCTCTACTTATGGCCTAGGTCGGTTCATGGACTCAGTTATTACAAATATCCAAGATGTCACGAATCATCCTGAGCCCATTCGATGCACCAGTTCCTATCCCTCATCTCTAACCCACAAGCCCATCACCCACTTACCAGCCTACCAGCACCATTCCAAATTCACCCACCAGCCCAACCCTCCTATCCACACCACCATCACTTCACCCGTAAATCTGTCTGCTCTCCACCCACACTCTCCCGCTTTCATCCCTACTCCCCCAGCACTGTGCCACCTAAATTTTCGATCCCCTTCCTCCCCTCCCCTTGCTACCTCTTCCTCTCCTTTACCTCCTTCCCCTTCTCCACTCCTCTCACCAAACATCCATCATGATTTTATTTGCAAGAAGCGTTCAGCTGGGTCTTCTAATGATGATGTTCCACTGTCTTCGTTCAAACGGTACAAGGCGCCGAAAACTTTTACCCAGGTCTCTCCATCCTCCTTGGAACTTGCAGCTATCTCACTAGCTTCATTGAAAGATTCTCCCATTCCTATGGGACCGATGACTTCCTTCCTAGTCCTCCCCTTCATTCCTCTTTAGGCTATGGCTCTCCAACATCCACTGCAGCTCCGTCCATTACCTCTTGATGTTGCTCTTGAGGCGAATTCACCTGGGCACTGGGCCATTCCATCGCATTCTATAGCCCTATCCTTGGCTCTAACACAGGTCTCTGTTGCTCCCACTACTCCTACCCCAAGAATTTCCAGGCGTTTCTCCTGTGCCAAAGGTGAGCGCAAGATTTTCATGATTGACGACCCCATGGAGACTCAACCTTCGGACATTCCAAAGGTAAAGGAGGTGTGCCTGTTTAGGCCATCTCCCCAACAATGAAAACCTTATCTTGAAACTGCAGAGGGTTAACCCGGCCCTCTGTAATCCGAAGCTTAAGGGCTAAAATTGGGAAACATTCCCCTGATGTAATATTTTTGTCGGAAACTAAAACTGCTCCTACTGATGCTTGTATGATCCTTAATCAGCTTGGTTTTTACTTGATGGTCCATGTTCCTCCTTCTGGTTCTAAAGGAGGCCTTTTGTTAACATGGCGTTATGGTGTTGTACTGGAATGTTTCTTAACCTCTGTTAACATAATAAGTGCTTGGTGTTACTCGGACCCTCCCCATAATTCTTGGATTTTATCATGTATTTATGGTCCTCCTTACAGCCAAGATAAATTGTTATTCTGGAATTCTATGTGCTCTGTTGGGAAATCTTATACTAGTCCATGGCTTTGTATTGGTGATTTTAATATGATTTTAGATCAATCTGAAAAAACAAGTGGTAGACCTTATGCATGCTCTTCTACGAATCATTTTCATACTTTTATCAATGGGTTTGGGTTAATCGATTTAGGGTTCTTTGGTAACCCTTTTACATGATCTAATCATAGAGAAGGTGCAGAACTTATCAAAGAATGTTTGGACAGGGGTCTTGCTTCCCCTCAATGGATTCATCTCTTTCCCTCTTACTCTATTCGACACCTTCCTGCCCACACCTCTAACCATAGTCCTCTTATTCTTTCCACGGTTGGGATCACGAATAATCTAACTAGACCTTTTCGGTTTGAGGAATTTTGGATTAAGGATAAAACATGTAGGAATGTCATCTCTGCTGCTTGGAACCTGTTTCTTAGTGGCTCCCCAGGTTTTAGTTTATCCAAAAACCTTAAATCCACTAAATTTGCTCTCAAAGCTTGGAATCTCCATCATTTTGGTAACATCAAAACAAAAATTGATGTTGTTTCTTGTAAACTTGATACTATGCAACAATCATGTTCCTCATTTTCTGAGGAATTATCTTTTAAGCAAGAACTAGATGAGCTTCTATTGCAAGAAGAACTTTTATGGAAAAGTAAATCTCGTGAAATTTGGTTGACATGCAAGGATTTAAATACAAGANGTGGCTCCCCAGGTTTTAGTTTATCCAAAAACCTTAAATCCACTAAATTTGCTCTCAAAGCTTGGAATCTCCATCATTTTGGTAACATCAAAACAAAAATTGATGTTTGTTTCTTGTAAACTTGATACTATGCAACAATCATGTTCCTCATTTTCTGAGGAATTATCTTTTAAGCAAGAACTAGATGAGCTTCTATTGCAAGAAGAACTTTTATGGAAAAGTAAATCTCGTGAAATTTGGTTGACATGCAAGGATTTAAATACAAGATTTCTTCATTTGTCTACCTTGATTCGTCGTTGAAGGAATGCTATTGATTTTATTAAACTCTCTTCTGGAGCCTGGATCTCGGATAGAGCATCTCTAGGGAATTGTTTCACTCATCATTTTTCTTCTCTATTTTCTACTACTTCCCCTATAATTACTGATGAAATGCTGGATTTATTTCAACCATCGATTTCTGCAGAAGATAATTCTTCTATTTGTTCTATTCCATTTGAATTTTGATGCACTTTCTAGTATTGGATCTTCCAAAGCCCCTAGTCCTGATGGCTTCACAACTCTTTTTTATAAGGAATACTAGCACATTGTTAAGGAAGTGGTCCTCCAAAGTGTTTTTGGGATTTTTTTGCTTCTAACCATCTTTTGAAAGAACAAAATCATATTTTTATTGCTTTAATTCTTAAACAATTAGAGCCTTTCTTAGTCAACCATTTTCGGCCTATTAGTCTCTACAATATTATCTACAAAATCATTGCCAAACTACTAGCCAATCGACTCAAAGGTTTGCTCCATCATTTTATTTCTCCCTACCTATCAGCTTTTATTCCCTCTAGAAGCATTCAGAATAATTCAATCATGGCCCATGAATTACTTCACACTCTTAAATACAAGAAAGCGAGAGGTGGTCTTATGGCTATCAAGATTGATATTGAAAAAGCCTTTGACCGCATGGAATGGAATTTTCATTTTGCTATCATGACTAAACTAGGCTTTGATGATAAGTGGATTAACTGGTTGAGAATCTGTATCACTTCTACTTCCTTTTCAATTCTACTCAATGGAAGTTCCCATGGATTCTTTTCCCCCGAAAGGGGTCTTCGACAAGGTGATCCTCTCTCACCATTCTTATTTATTTTGGGATCTGAAGTTCTATCTCGCCTGTTTCATCATCAGGAGTCTATTGGGTCTCTTAAGGGAATCCGAATGTCCAAGAATAACTCTCCCATTTCCCATCTACTGTTTGCAGATGATCTTATTATATTTGCCAAGGCAACCTCTTCTGAAGCTACAGTTATTAAGTCTTGTTTGGATACCTATTGTTCTTGGTCTGGTCAAGCTATCAACTTCTCCAAATCTTCTATTCTTTTTAGTAAGAATACTAAGGGCTCCACTATCAATAGCATCCAGGGTATTCTCCCTCTCAAGATTACTACACCTGCTTCCTACTATTTGGGACTACCCATCGTTATCGGCAAATCGAAACAAAAGGCTTTTCAACCTACTTTGTCAAAATTAATGGGCAAGCTGGATGGATGGCGAGCAAAGACTTTCTCACAAGCTGGCAGAATGGTACTTATTAAATTAGTAGCTGTGGCCATTCCTACTTATACAATGAGCACTTATCGTCTTCCCAATTCTCTTTGTTTCGCCATTGACAAACTGTTTAAGGACTTCTGGTGGGATTTCCCAAAGGATAAGTCCAGGAATTTAACTCTCAAATCTTGGTCCTCCATTTGCACCCCTCGTAGCCAAGGTGGCCTAGGGCTTTAGAAAATGTCAGCTATCCATTTGGCCCTCATTGGGAAGCTTGGCTGGAAAATCTTTTCTGAATCGGATCATATGTGGGTCAAACATTTGCGAGATAAATATATTAGATATGGTGATCTCTTCTCTTCTCTCACTATCTCGAATACCTCTTGGTTCTGGAAAGGAATTTTACAAGTCAAATCTCTTTTACAATCTGGTGCTTGTTTACAGCCTGCAGTCTCTTCTCATCTCCTATTTGGACAACTTCATGGATTCCTTCTATCCTTGATTTTCGGCCATCTCCAGAGATTCCTACCAATTGTAACTAGGCTTCCCTTCTCATCTCGGACTTCATTAATTCTGAGACTCTTTCTTGGAATTTTACTATGCTCAATGCTACTTTTGATGCCACTTCGGTTTAAGAAATCATCAAAGTTTGGATTTCTCAAAACTCTAAGCCTCATTATATCTGGACACCTGCCTGCTCGGGTAAATACTCTACTGGATTTGCTTATCTTCAAATTCTTAAATCTAAGAATATTACATCTCTTTCTTTTGCCTCGGCGAGTGTCTGGAAGTCCATTTGGAAACTCAACCTTAATGACTGCTTACGATTATTTCTGTGGAAAATTGCTTAGAACATACTCCCCACAAAAGCGAGATTGGCTTATATCATTCCATTCATCGCTCCTGATGCTTGTCCTCTGTGTCATTTTGGCGAAGACTCACTACCACACTTGTTCTTTATCTGTCCATATGGACGAGTTATTTGGCGCAACTCTTTTTGGCCGATGGATTCCACTTCCTTGCAAATTCTTGATATGATGGACTGGATCAAAATTATCCTCTCTCTAGGTTGTTTCCTTGGTATTCCACAAGCTAAGACCCATAAATTTCAAATATTTGCAGCAGTGGCTTGTAATTCACTATAGTTTCATTGTAACAAAGCTTTTCATAATGGACACTTTGTGGATGCTATTCTATTCTCTAAATCTATCAACTCTCTTACTTTGGAGCATTTCACAACCTGGCATCGGTCTACTCAATTGGAACAATGGCTTCCCCCTCCCCTTTGAGTTTTTTTTCCTTTTTTTTTTAATCATTTTTTTTTTTTGTCCTGTTGGAGTATAATTTAATTTATGTAAGTTATCAGAAAGATAAATGGAATCTGGAGGGAATTGGATGCATGATTAATTGATAATGTCCAAAGATCATGGAGGGATAAGATAAGATTGAACTCATAAAGAGTGATTTGAAAAGCTTAAAATGCAGGGACGATTGGAGTAAATTTTTTAATATTACTGTGTATACGACACAATGGAATATAAGTATATATGTAGCAAGGGATTTAATACTAGAATGAATCCTAATAGGAAAGTCTACTTTTCCAACTTTTTCATCCAACTCCCATTCAACTCAAGTGTAAAAAATTTTAAATTTTTTTTTTTTTAAAAAAAAAAAAATTAAAGGAGAGTTGGATGGGTTGGATGTTGAGTTGGACACAAGCATCCCCATCCTAATATTCTCTCTTCTTTCTTGTGCTTGACACCGTTGCCCATCTTTGTAACTTGGTGGACATAAATATAATAAGAATAACTTTTATAAGGAATAGGCTCAAATTAACGCCAATAAGTGTTAGACACATGGGCATGTATCCAGAAAAGACATTAAAATGAAACACTGAATCTGGAACTAGTAAAGTATGCATAAATACTGCCTACCAGCATCCACCGCAGAGAATTCAAAGAGTGTTATATTTTAGGACGAATTTCACCACCTCATCCCTACGCATGATCCCACATGTCTGACACACGTCGGATCCATCTATAAAAGAATATCTTTTAATAAGAACTGATACCTTGGCGTATACTACAAAACGACAATCTTCACAAGAGAACTTGGACTTTTTTATTTATTTATCTTCTAATTTGGACTTTGAGCAACATGATTCACTAATCACTATTACCAATGATGATATAGGTCCGATAACTAACAATCCAATAAGGTTGACGCGTTTGGATTAATCTTGTTAAATAATAATAAAAAAAACTAATTAGGATTAAATATAGTATATATTATTGTCTTTAGTGGTCCTTGTTTTGGTCTGTATTTCTAATTGGCTGAATTTTGGTTTAGTGGAGGAAATGGTGGTGCTGGTAAGTCCAAGCTGGAGCACCGTAGCAGTGAAATCGGTCAGAAAAGATTTGGCTGTGGCCAATGTGCTGCAAAGTGGTACAGAAGTTTGCACTTCTATTGATTTTCTTAGTCTTCCAAGAGATTGAGGCAGGAATAGATGCTATACAATCAGAGATGATATACGAAATACGCCAATCTTGAGTATTTGAGGATGTTGAAGTGCCAAGATCTCTATATTAATCACCTTCTAAAATGAATTGCTTCAAATTAAGGTTGAGAGCAAGAGAAAGCCCTATTTGTGCAACCAAGGCCTCACCATAGTTGGCTAAGCAATTTGGCCTAATAAGCGAGATCATACGGATTATGTGCCCCTGCATCCCAAACACACAGCTGATTGTGCAGAGAAAGTACTATGGATAGCAGTATCAAAATTGATTTAAACCACTGCGGGGGAGGGGGAAGCCATTGTTCCAATTGAGTAGACCGAGCCAAGTTGTGAAATGCTCCAAAGTAAGAGATTGAGGCAGAAAAGATGCTATACAATCAGAGATGATATACGAAATACGCAATCTTGAGGTATTTGAGGATGTTGAAGTGCCAAGATCTTGTATGTTAATCACCTTCTAAAATGAATTGCTTCAAATTAAGGTCGAGAGCAAGAGAAAGCCTATTTGTGCAACCAAGCCTCACCATAGTTGGCTGAGCAATTCGGCCTAATAAGCGAGATCATACGGTTATGTGCCCTACATGTCCCGACACATAGCTGATTGTGCAAAGAAAAGTATATGGATAGCAGTATCAAAATGATTTTAAACCACTGC
>FXXK01002730.1:0-19982 GCA_900184695.1 Betula pendula
CGTTGTTTGTTGGGGAACAATTTTACCAAATTAAAACATATTAATTCAATTAGAATACCCGTTAGAAAATTAAATAAAAATGTGTATAATCTTTTTTTTTTTTTCCAACTTTTCTTTCTTCCCTTGGTCCTACCTTTCTCTGAACCAAAATAAGAATCTGACTTGAATGAAGCAGCCTTGACAATTACAATTTACATTCCACAAGCGGACCAGAGAAGAAAAAAAAAATCAATTACAGCTAAAAATGGCAGCTTTGTTCCACCATGAACGAGCCGTCAAACAAATAAGAACCCTATTTACCAGCGACACCCCTGACCCTTCTTCCAAAAATTCTTTATATCCAGACGGACCAGACCCATCCACATAATAAATCCACCATCCCGAAGACAACAATTTTCATGAAACCTTGGTATCAGTATCCTTTCAGGGAATTCTGATGTCCTGCAAACATCCCAAGTTCAAAAATGGCTTGAACCCATTTAGCTCCAACAAGAAGAAGGGTGAATGCAGGGTACTGGCAAACAAGTACTCAAATGGGAAGCCTGCTGTATTATTGACAAAGAATCAAGAACACTCAACCTCTATGCTACTCTTGATCTGTTCTTTCTACATCTTGAACAACAGATGGTTCGGGGAATATCTCTTTGGAATGTCGTCTGCGTGAGGATGAATGATCACCCCCACCGTTTTGGCCACTTGTTTGTGAACCTGTGGTTCCAGACTGTTTTAAACTACTTGCTCCTTCTGCTCTATAAGTGGAGGCTGCCGGAATAACTGTTACATCAGATGAGCTATGACGCCAGCTACCAAACAGAGCAGCATTCCAAGACCCTCTAGAAGAGGTAGTTCTAAGCCTTGCCGACCCGGAATTTTCGTCCCGGACAACCTTTAAAGGACTCTCCAAAGCCTTGAGGATGTATCTCATGAGGGGACGCCTTGAAGGCTTCGGATTGAGGCAAGACCTGGCGACAACAGCCATGGCCCACACTTCCTCTAATAAATCCTCATCTATGATAAGAGACGGATCCACAATTTTCGTCACAAGTTCCTTGTCGTATATACTGATATATGGTAGTGTATGTTCTAACCATTCCCTAACTTGGGCATCACTAGAGGCACTGATACCAAGTTTACCGGTTACGAGCTCGAGTAACACCTTACCAAGGCAGTAAACATCATAGGAACATACTGTTGTCAGTGAACCTGGTCATTTGAGAAAAAGCAATTTCAGTGATGGAATTCAAATTCAGGGAAAGTTTTAAATTATATAATATACACCCCTCCATAAAATGTAAGTAATTTTAACCTTTTAAGCATTTCTACTTTCTATTTTTCTGGCCAGTGCAGGTCAGGCAAACTATAACATTCTTCAGAGACAAACAATTAAAGAATGTATGAGCTAAGAAGTTATCTGGTGCTAGCAAATGTCACAAAATTGACTCATTGTGAATCAGTTAGGATTCAGCATCACTTGATTCGATATAAAAATCCGACAGCCTCAACCAAACAAAGACTAGCATTGACCACCCAACCCTAAACATTTTGACAACCAACCACCACTTGATCATGACACAGGTTTTCCCTCTTTACATCCACCAAAATGCCAAAGGACATCCAAGTTCTTATTTCCAATGCTATGTCACAGTAAGGCTACAGATGAAATGATGAATCACAATAAACTTTTACTAACCACGTGCATGGGCTATCTCCCTTAGAGAAAGACAATAAGGATCATCTCATATATAAGGAATAGGACTTATGCTATTCAAGTGTAAAGCTTGAATGGTACAGGTTGCTAAATAGCCATAAGCTGGATAAAAGGCTAAACAAATTTGAGATAAGCAGATGGCTATTTCTACTCAAATAGATCCGAAAATAATAATAAAATAAACAAGCATCTATGGAACAAAACTGATTTGGAAAATCAATAAGAAGTTTTACAACAAAATATGTACTTACCAGAAGTGCCCTGGTCAGATGATGACCTGCACATAAAAAAGAGAAAAATATTATAACAATGTCATATAAGCATCATAAATCATAAAATCTTCATAGAAGTCAAATTAAACGTTCACAAAAGTTAAAAGAAGAGAAGGGATGATTTGTTACACTAAAACATGCAATACAGCAATTATCCTTGAAAAAGAAAAAGACAACAATAACACATACTAGTTAATTTATTTGGTAATTATTGCTAATTCCAAAAGCGTAACAACAATGCTAGTCTTGCTCGAGGTTTAGCTAACAACAATTAGTTATACATTTCATTAGCAGGCATGTCACAGCTTTTCTGCAACAAACATCATTAACACCCCATTTGAAACATTAACCCTTCATCAAGAGATTACGTGAAGAAAGAAGGCTCATGAGGCATGATCAAATATCACAAATAAGGCAACACTCTTGAAAGCGACATATGGGAAGCAAGTCAACAAGAAGCAAATATAATGGATGGAAAGCCTAACTACAGGCTGATTTCCTATTAGAGGCCAATAGAATGTAAAAAGTCAAACATAATGAGAAACTTAACAAGTGAGTGAATGCAAACTAATATTAAATTCGATATAATGTTTTTTTTTCTTTCAAATACCCAGTGGGATTTAGACCACGACCACACCCTCCGCTTTATTCATACAGTAGGAAGAGGTGCAGATTTGAGCACATCCAGTATAATGTTCATCCAGGTGTAATCGAATTCTGAAAATGAGTCAACTATCAAGACATTTAACTATCAATAGAATAATACTTACTGTGGCAATCGCAGCAATCTGGTAATTCTGCTTTGATGAGTATCTCCTTCTTGAGCGCAGACCTCACTCAGGCTCCCTAGCCGCACTTCAAATTTATCATCAAGCAGTATACTGCTTGCTTGAACATCTCTTCAAGAACCAAAAGAAAGCCATGTCACTACTAGCACCACTAGGCACATACTATCCTAGTGTAAACTAGTGAAAAATTCATCTAATGAACAGAGAAGCCATTTAACTTCTTTACAATCTTTCTTTTCTCAAAGAAGCCAAAATGTCAGCTTAACAAAACTAAAGCACAGAATGATGGAAGAGTAGATTTTGCACCACATAAACAATACATAAAAAAGTCAGTCAATTATAAACCAAGTATGCCTAAGCAATGAAACAAGGATCTTGTTACATTTCAACTTTTTTCTCTATATGAAGTGACTTTCTCAAGCTTCCTTTCTATATTGCTCAACAATGCTTCTCTCAAATAGGAATCATCAAATACTTCTGTTTTTCTTGACAATCTCAGTTATTCCCAAACATCACACCTAATTCATCACCGGTAAAATTAACCAAATCTTTCAACTTGCAAAGCAAGATTGCAAGACAACAAGATGCGCAAGTTCAGAAGATTTTGAGCCTACCAGATAAGTGTCTACTGAACAAGAAGACAGGCGAACTTAACAGCTTTGTACTTTCCCATCTTGCTTGTGTGTGACCCAGAATTTCATGATAAAGTAAATCAATAAAAGGAGAAACTAGCTTCCTCCATTTATTCTCTTCCAGTCCCATATTTTATTTTTAAAATTTTGTTCATAATCTGCCACAGCTGTCATCTGATTCTGATTTTGTTGAATATCTAGTCTGCAGTCAAGTTAGACGCATTCACAACATCCGACTTCCTGTCTCAAGGATATTATAGTTACTTCTTACAATTCCTAGAAAATTATTGAAGCTAACCCGTTATATAATTAGAATTACAATTCCTGTCTCAACCATAATTTTCTATTGAATATCTCAATCCATCAGATTTGCTTCTACTTCATAACCACTGTTGGTTTGCCCATCTTTCAACTTTCACTGACACTCATAACTAGTATCTTGCAGCATATCGTAAGCTCTCTCTAGGCAGCAATTAAAATATGCCATGGTTTAACTCTCAAAGTTTCTTAATAATATGAACCTATCACGAAGTCATGTTTAAGCCACCATCAGTTTTATATTCATATTAGGGATACATTCATTAATGAGCATGCCAAAAGATAGACACAAAACTTCAACAAAATGTAAAAGGTATGTTAATTTGCTTGAGATTTACATATGGAAATAAATATCATATTCTGATTACAGAACTCAGTTAATTCGGTGAATTGGCAATAATGAAGTATTAGTTATACAAATGAAGATGGGAGTGGCTTTAGATGCGTCCAAAATTTCACCAGAACAACTGACTTACATCAATAACGGGAAGGACAAAAATAAGAGAATAGCAGAAGGGAAAGAAAGAAACAAAACAAGAAATGAGTCTTGAAATACCTGTGCACAAGGGGAGGAGTACACTCATGATGCAGATAACATAGACCCTCCGCAACTCCTATTGCAATTTTCAGTCTTGTTATCCAATCCAATGACTGTAAACCATCTTCCTCTGAACTGTTTTTCCTGTACAAGGAATTTGACAAGTCTCCATTTGGCATAAACTTGTAAACAAGGAACTTCTCGTGCTCATTCTCTAGGCAGTGTCCCAAGAAGGGGACCAATCGTGTATGTGAAGGCTTACTAAAGAAATCCAATTCCAGAAGGTATGTTTCCTTTTTAACTGCGCGCAAATCAATCCTTTTGATGACCACAGCGATCCCATTCTCCAAGACACCCCGGAACAGATCCCCCGAGTGGCCATGTTTGATGAGGTTTGTTTCACTGAAGTCACCCGTGGCTTGAAGCAGTTGCTGATATGTAAATGCGTCTCCCAAACTGGAAAAGTCAATCACTAATCCAGGAGGTGGTGCACCACCCTCGGCAGGAACTGGCCCCACACCAACCCCTCTTTGATTTGTACCACCCCTCTTGCGGGTGCATAACAGCAGCAGTACCAACAACACAACCAAAAGCACAAAGCCAATTCCCCCCAAAACTGCGGCCAATATGATCGTCTTTCTATTGCTCTTCCCAGATTTTCCCGCTGCAGGACGTTGTGTGGAATTTGGACGTCCAAAATTATCAAAATTCTGACCCATCTGTGCATAGAATGATGAGCAATCTGCCAGAGTCCTTTGACTCGTCTCATTTTGAAGGCAATTGCTCTCAAGTGACGCATTACTAGGCACATAGTCCGGAACACTGCCTTCAAAGTAATTGCCAGACAGATCCATGAAACTGAATCTTCTCAGTAAAGGCGTGAGACCTCCATAGAACTTATTTTGAGAAATATTAAGTACTGCAGCAATGACATCCGTGTTCGAACTCAGATTGGGCAGCATGCCAGTGAAATTATTGCCAGATACATCAAGTAAACGCAATTTAGGCAATGACCACAATCCACTAGAGAGATTACCGGTAAAAAGATTGTGTCTCAGAACTATGGACTGCAACTGCGTCAGAGTAGCAAACAAATCATCCGGCAACGACCCACCAAGCAAATTGTCCCCAATTATCATAATCTGCAAATTCCTCAACCCTCTCAAATCCTCAAGCAACGATCCAGAAAAAGTATTGAAGCTGAGGTCAAGGTCAACCAAGCTACTAAGGTCCCCGAGTTGAGCAGGTATGGGAGACGACAAACTATTTCTCGAAAGGTTCAAATGTTGAAGATTCGCTAGGGTCCCAATGCCTGGGGGAATCGACCCCGATAAGTTATTTGAAGACATATCAAGAATTGAAAGATTTCCAAGCGACGTAAACGACAAGGGAATCGATCCATTAAGCGAATTCCTCGAAAGATCAAGAACCGAAAGGCTCAACAATTGACCCAAGCTAACAGGAATTTGCCCAATGAGATTATTATGAGATAGGTACAGACTAGTTAAATTGGTCAAATTTCCAAGACTCGAAGGGATAGCACCCTCGACAGAACAAGACCGAAGATCAAGTACTTGGAGGGCACCCATTCGAAACCCGAACAAGTCGGGAATCGAGCCGGGAAGCAAGAAATTCGAAGCATTAAACGACGACAAAAGCGTCAAATTGGCCAAAGCATTGACAGCGAACTGAGGGTTTTGCCTGCCAATTCTGGTTCTTTCAAACCCAGAAATGTTCAACCCAATGACTCTACCATTCAGGCATATAACACCGTGCCAGGTTGAGCAAGGGTCGACCTTTCGAGGCCAGTCCCTGCTTCTCAACCCTAATGACGATCTGAGTTCGAACAGAGCAGCTCGGTCAGTGTGCGAACTCAGTGGCTCCGACTGTTCTAATGTGGACTCGAACAGCAACAATAACAAGAATCCAAACAATACTATGCTTCGCCGATCCCCCATGGCTTATGAACACTAACCCAAAGATCCAAACATGCCCATATATATCTCTCCCTCTCTCTCTCGTTCTTTCACATATGTATGCATAACAACTGTATGTATCTTTGACTCAAAGAATCACAATCTGAGATACCCAATACACCAAAATGCATTTCTCTCTCTCTCAAAAAGAGCAAACCAAAAACTCTTACCTCAAACTTCCGTTCTTGAAACACTGTTTCTGAATGGTGACAAATCTGTTTCACTTTTCTTCTCTCGCTTCTTCTCTCATTTTCCTCTCTCTCTCTCTCTTTCTTTCTGTCTGTGAGTCTCTCTTTCTGTCTCTTTCTCTCTCTACCTACTCTATGAATCCCACAGTTTCTCCGGTTGACAAAAGAGAGAAGAGTAAGAGAGAGAGGGAGAGAGAGAAAGAACAGAGAGAGAGAGAGATAAATCTTTTATAAAAAAAAAAAAAAGGAAAATGGAAAAAAAAATTAAAATTAAAATTAAGATTAAAATAATAATAATTTAGAGAGATAAAAATAATATTAAAAAAAGATAAACATAAAAGCCTGGTCAAGATTCAAGAACAGCTTTGATTCTTTGAACTATCACGCTCTCGCTCTAATCTACCACACAGCTTAGCTTATTGCGCTGCTTGGCAATTTATGAATTATGACTCCATAAATGGTAAAAAAAAGTCTGAGAGTGTCCTGAGCTGCAAAAAATTATGTGAGCGACAGGCGCGAGCCAGGGTGAGTCAGGGACAGGACCGGTGACTCGGTGGTTGGGAAGGACTCTTATCAGTGTCTGACACTGAACCAGGTCCGGCGCCGGGTGTTGTCCCAGCAGGAGTTTGACCTCCGCTTATCCCGCCCAAATCCAGCTAAGCCCATCCAAAACTACAGCTAATTAATTATAAAAAAAAAACATTGCTCACTGTACTTAAAATATTATATATATATATATATATATATTATATATTATATATATATATATATATATATTATATATATATTTTTTTTTTTTTTTTTTTTTTTCTCTGAGAATATTATATATATGTTTGCTCACTGTATAGTGGTACATAATTATGAGAGGGTTTTTTTCTTCTCTTTTTATTTTATTTTTTAAAAGTTTTTCTTTTATGATGGGTTTGTTTTTCCTTTTTTTTTTTTTAGGTGGGGGTGTGGTTGGTTTGGAAAGAGAAAGTTTAAAAACTATTGATGAATTTTTATAGGTTAGAGCCAATCTGCACTGTTTATTTTTTCACGTAGGATCTATGATCTAATAGTAATTTTTTCACTGAAAAGGCTAGCCACCCTTTTCTTAAGATACCTATAAAAGGTATATAGCAGCTTAAGATCCCTCTAAAAGGTATATATTAGCTTAGTTGCTGACTTTTATCTTTTAAAATTAATGTGATAATGTGCTTTTAAAAAATAATAATAAATTATAATTTTTAGAAATAAAAATACTTATCTCTTTAACTTATGAAAATAGTTCAATGAAAATCAAGTCTATTTTGAAATCTTCATCTAATTAGTTTTTTTTTATTATGTGTTATCGACATCTATTAAGATTGTGACACGTATCTCTTGCATCCTATTACGAAATATGTGTTTCAATTTTAAAAAGACAAATTCTAATTGAAACATAACCCAAACCAAACCCAAACAATGTAAAAAGATGGTAGTAATTTTTTTTTTCAATGATCAAGGCCCAGGGGATTTATCAAGATCTTTACAAGTAGACAACCTTAATAATGGTTTACATGGTGTTTTCAGATCTGAATTTATGAAGATAACATTTATGTCCATCACCTGTACACAAAAATTTGCTGGATATTATAGTTTGAGCTGGCTTTGCAATATCTCTTTAATTGAAGATATTTATTTTCCATAATGCATTAATTTTAAGATTTGCTTTTGTTTTAGGTGCAATGCATAAGTCCCTTAAATGTGTCTTGTCTTATGTTCACTCACCATGATGAAAGGCAAGGCTCAATCAAGGGCTGCTGCCTTGCATTCTTTATTGACATTTTCATATATAAATGTTTAAAATATTATAATTTTTATTATAATTGTTTGGCAAATTGATGTGATAGTCCATAATTAATTAAATAATTAAAAATATATGGTTGACAAGTTAGCCCTTAACTAATTAAATTAACAAGTCATAATTTTTGCTTAATTATTTCACTAGTTATGAACTGGCACGTAAGTTTTGTAAGGAAATTTCTAATAAATGTTATAGTACCACTAACAACATTTTTTTTCAAAAATATTACTATTTTTACTAAAAGTATTTTACAAATTAACATCCACAATTGAATAAATGATTAAGGAAAAAATTTACTTGTCAATTTAATTAATTAAAAATTAACTTATCAACCATACATTTTTATTAATTTCGCCAATTATATACTATCATATCGATTTATAAGAAAATTATAATAAAAAGTGTACTCCCCAAAAATTGTCCTCTTCAAAAACCAATCCCCACCAGCTTTCAAGATATTTGTGAGTAAAAAGCAGCTTTTTTTCCTCTGTCCGTGAAAGTATAGACTCTATTTTTAAAATTTTTGTTTTGTAAGAATAAAAACATTAACAAACAATGCACAAAATGTTTTTGGAAGCCGGAAAAAAAAAATCACTTTAGATCATATCATAACATTTTTTTCAAACTAAAAAATAAAAAAATTACCCTCTAAAACACATCATCAAACGGAGTTATTTTTTCTAAAACACAATTTGCAATTAGTTTTTGGGACCTGCATTTTGTGAAACATAAAGCTGAGTCGTGCAGTGTATTTTACTTCTCTCTTATTTTCTCAATAAGGCAATTTATGAAAGAGTAATTATATATATCACCTTTCATGTTTATTTAGTGTTAATAAAAAATAATATGACTTTTAAAATTACTATTAAATTTATTATTGATTATTATTAACTTTTGATCTGATGGTGATTTTAAAAGCCACATCACTTTTAATTGATAACAAAATTGACATGAAAAAGTGACTTGTATCATTACTCTAAAAACAATTTTATTATTTGGATTTACTAATTATTTAGATAACAAATTTATCAGACCCTTTTTTCTTATATATAAAACTCACTTGTTCGAACAATTCTCGAATAGTCCGTCCTTTTACTCGGGCTGATGGGCCCACCTCTCTCACTTTTGATGAGATCCGACCCAGGTGACATACCCCACCAACTTTAGCCAAACTCTATTTTACACTTCGACACTCAAATTCAAAGCAGCTGCATATCTGTCCCTTCTTAATTACCTGAAACTTTTTTGCTCCTTCAAAAATACATCAATCTTGCATTTCATGAATAAATATCCTTCTTTTTTTTAATTTAAAAATAAATAAATCTCCTTTTGAGATAAAGGTCAATAATATGCTTGTTAAGGAATGCATTTGTCCCATATCGCTTTTTTTAAAAAAAATAATTAAAATAAATAAAAAATTAAAATAATTAAAATAATTAAAAAAAAAAAGAATGCCTTTCAACCATTCTCGTTTTTCAACATTCACATCAATTATTTATAAAAAAAATAAAATAAAATAAAATAAAATAAAATAAACATTCACATCAATGTATCAATGTAAGCCTAATTAATCTCTGACATTTTTCCTCCCACCTGTCTCCTGAATTTAATTTGTTAAAGTATCTCCGACATTTGTCACTATCACAATATTGGGAGTGAAAATTGTCAATTTCAATAATGTTTATCTTCAGTCACATTTAACGTGCTCGCCTCAGTAAGAGTGACAAGCAAGTCAGGTTATGATCAAGCTTGTTAAATTTGGATTCAGATCTCTTTGGGGAGGGAAAATTGCAGAAGAGAAGGGCTATAGACCAATTGTAAGGGATCTCGTCCGTTAAATTTAGATCACACGAATAAAAACAAAAAACAAAATAAAAAACAATTTGTAAGAGATCCTGTCCTTCTGTTTCCAAGACAAGCTTAGTACTGTTAGTGTTTTAGTTGTTTTGAAAATTTTCTTATTTTGAGAAGAAAAAACAAAAAATTTAACCAACGAAACCAAATTATTCATATGCGTGGGACAAGTTCTATTTCTATCAATTTTAAGAAGAGAATATTCCTTGTAAACTTTTTCTTTATTCAATTAAAAAAAAAAAAAAAGACAATTGTTCCAACAAGTTGCTTACTTTCGTTTTTCAGGAATTCAAACAACCATAAAATGAAGTAGTAAACTTGATTAATGTGGTCCTGGCTCTACCTGTTTCTTGAGCTATTATTAAATTACGAAATTGATAGGCACAACCCCAAGCTAGAAGTGAAATTGTCAGTATTTATAACATCCATAATTTCCACCTTAAAATTGACAGTAAAATTGAAAGAAAGAAAATAAAAATGATATATATATAAAAATGAATAGAAAAAAATGTATTATATATATAGTATATATAGTATATTATATCATATAAAAGAAATCTAAAGAGGGTGAGAAAATTGGATGCGAATTTCCCTGCCATTTCAGAAAAACTTTAGCTTGGATTGTTCTTAGGCACTGCTTTTTTGAGTTTACCAAAAAAAATCTATATTGCCCATCAAGAGTCTCCGGAGAGAAGAGGAGAGTGGAGAGTGGAGAGTCAACTTCATTTAGTGGTCAAAACACTGTTTTCTGTCTGAAACAGTGGATCACTCCCCTCGTGTTGAGGATCCTAAACACGGCAACCGCGATGATAATAATTGACAGCAACAACATTAAGAAAAGGTCCAATAAAGTGTACAAGAAACTTCAAGTGGGCACTACTATTATCATATATGTTTTGTTTTTGTTCTGTTTCAAACAATTGAAAAAGACAACGCTTGTCTAACTATTCACAAAATCAAATCAAAGATTTCCCCTTCTAAAGATTGAAAAAACAAAAAAACAAAAAAACAAAATGATCTTGGACTCTGTTTGTTAATGTTTTTTTTTTGAGGTTACATGTGTTTTGTTTGAAAAAAAAATTGAGTATTTTGTGTTTTTTGGTTATTTGTTAAAGTTTTTTTTTTTTTTTTTATAAAAAAAAAACAAAAGGATTATTGAAAAAGTGTTACCAAACAATTTGATTATTGAAAAACTTGGTTTTACCACTTGTAATTAATCTACCATAACGGTCTTAGAACAAAGCTTTTATTGTTATTAAAAAAACAAAAGCAATTTTAATAATAGAGTTTTCCTCCAGACTAACCAATTAAGTTTATTATGTATGTTTTTAAAGCATGTAATTCATAAGAAACAGTAATACATGTGAGATTTTCATACTTTAAAGATAAATCACAAATTAATAAATTGAATAAAAATAAGTTACTTTGCCCCAATTTGAAAAAAAAAAAAAAAAAAAAAGAAGCAATTATAAGAACTAGTAGGAAGTCTTTATTTCAAGTGAGAGGCATTGTTGGCAAAATTTTATCACTAGATTCGGTCAAAGTCAATTTTAAGGGCTGAGATTAAATCAACATGATCTGGTCTTTTTTGGGGGGCAAACAAGGATCTGGACTCCTTGGTCGATCATTGAGAATGGAGATCATTCCACACAACGACTTTTCTTTTTAAAAAAGGTTAATGATATTTTGTAAAATTAAATGACAAATTATAAGGTTAAAGCGGCACATCACGGCTAATTCAGTATTTTTCAATGATCATTTTTGAAAACTTTAAAGTCTTCAATGGGTCACATTCAATAGTCAATAGCCCTTTTATCTATTAAATTTTCAAGATAACTCAAACAATTCTCAATAAGTAACATCCATATACAGCGATATAAAATTTGAATTTTATGTCTAGGGTCGTAAGGATACTATAATTCGTTACAAAATAATGTGATAGTTCATGTGATACTTAACTACTTACAACATCAATTACTAAACAATTAAATTTAATTATAATTGACATATCAGTACCACATAAACTATCCTATCAATTTATAAAATTCACATAAGCCTTACAACATTACCTAATAAATAGGCAGTGTTTGGCAAAAGGCAAGGTTTTCCTGTTTATGGGTTTTGTTAAATAAAAAAAAAACAAAAAAATCCCACTTTTTATACCACATCATATACTTTTAACAATTTTTTTTCACTTTTTTTATATTACATCAAACACTTTATTACTATTCAAAGAAAATACTCACTAAAAAATAAAAAATTTTACTTTTCCATACAAAAAATTTACAACATTCTTTATACTTTATATCACATCAAAACTCAAAACCCTCAAATTCCAACCCAAACCTTTTGGAAATGGATCCTCTCCATTTTAAAAGAAATTAACATGAGCATTTTTGTAAATAAAATGAGAACCAGTCAATTTACACTGACCGACACCTCCCCATTTCTTTTAGAATAGAAAAAAATTTAATAAAAACCTTTTATCAAAAATTCCCGTAATTAATTTGGATTGTACATAAAAGCTAACCCCTTCCTAACTTCTTAATTGGAGTATGACTTCTCTCACGTTGATGTGAAATGAGTTTTTAACGCATCAAATGATGTGCACCAAGTCGTTCTTCGGTAGCTTTTTCCTTTTTGACTCGTCTAAATTATTGGCTCAGTCAACTACCACTTGCTGCGCAGGTGTGCCCACTTGGTTCCTCTTTCTAAATGTCGGCTCCTATGCTATGAAAGTTTATAAACATCAAAATGTTATTTTAGTCCACATAAGTTTAGATTTGCTGTTAATTTTATTATGTTTTAGTTCCCATATTTTTATTTATGGATATAGTTTAACATTTGAAACCAGAGATTTTCTTTTTCTTTTTTTTATAAATAAAATGATGATTATTTTACTGGCAAAATTTTAGTTTGTTATATTTAATAGTATATATATTGTTATGTTATTTAAAATTTTAAATTACATAACAATATATTCATTTTTATATCTGTAAAATATAATATAGACTATAAAATAAATCATTTACATTTCAATAATAATGTAATACTTTGACCATAAAATAAGTTATCTTCACTTCACTTCAAAAGGAAAAAAATCGTATTCCATTGCACTACAAGGTGAGAATATATGGGATTTTTTTTAATGAATAAATTTTTTACTTTTATATATTAATCAATAAATTAGAGCATAACGCTCTAATAAAATAACATCATAAATGCATCTATAATTTTTTTTTTTTTCAGTCGGACCTCGTCTATGACATAGTGGGTGACAACCTTAGTTAAATCATACGCCACAGAATTTGCGGCCATGTAAACATGAAAAGTTTGCCAACTAATACATGAGAGTTAGAGAGAGCACAAGTCAAATTTAAGGCAAATGCAATTCAATGGTGAAGAAGATTATCTAGAATTTAGAACATTTTATTATATAGAATCTTCTAAATTTTAATTATAATTTTTAAATTAACTAACTAATATTGATCATTTTTAAAATATAATATATTCTAAAATAATAAACACTGCATTTATAAAGGTGATAAATATGGATATGTTAATGTAAAAATAATTATTAAGATCTGAAAAAATAATAATTACTTAGACTTGAGAATTCTAAAGAATCCACTATCCTATTTAACTATGAATAAAAAGAAATTTAAAGGTACCAAAAAAAAAAAAAACAAAATTAAATTCAGGTACCGTGGATTGCAAATGACGGATCTATCATTAGCTACTAGCCTACTATGCTTTCTTGAACTCAAAGTTTAATACCATGTGGTATTAATTTAATATTTCTGAGGATGGACCGCAGCACTTCTATGATTATGATATAATAAAAGTGTGACCACTGATGATTTATTAATTTAATTAGAGGCCTTGATTTCAGATTCCAGGCTGTACAGTAGATCTGCGTGCAGAAAACATTGTCAATGTTAATAAATAATTTAAAAATAACACAAAATAAACAAAAAGTAATTACTTTGGACCAGATACCCGATCCATCAACCAATCGGTCTGAGAACAATTGCATGGTGCTACAATGGATTCCTTTACTTGACCCGCCAATAATGCCCTTGTGATCCCGGGCATGAGACAATCGCATGATACGAGTTGTGGGAAGTATGGAACATTTATGTTAAGAAAGTCTTCAATGAATACGTGACATGTGGTCAACCGTTATGGTAAATCTGCTAAGGCGGTCTACGCTAGGTAAAAGAGGATTTTTGCCTCTTTTTCTTTCGGGCTAACATTGCTCTCCTTAAAATTATATTCCCTTTTGAATCATTTTGACTTAATAAGCATTAAACCTATCTTCCGTCGGCCTACTTCAACGAACTCTTTTGTTAGGCTCTTATCTCCTTGCAAGTATTTTCAATTATCACCTTGACACATAATCAACTATTTTGACATAATGACGTGAATTACTCTTCTCCCCCTTACAAAGTATGAGCAACATAGAATACATGTTGTAACCTAAAGCATAAAACTAGGAGTGGCAATTTTTGACACGGACCCGCGAACCGACACGAACACGACACGAAATTTTTCGGTTTGGGTTTTAGCTTAACGGGTTACGGTCAAACGAGTGACCCGTTTATGACCCGCAAGTTACCGGGTCAGGCGGGTCAACCCGCCGGGTGACCCGGTAACCCGTAAAAAAAAAAAAAAGTGAAACCAAAACGCACGGTTTCGCGTTCACCGTTTGTGCGTTTGTTTATGGTGTTTTCACCCACTTTCACCCACTTATCACCCACTTTCACGAATCAGACATTCCCCAATTTCACATTTCACAATTTTCACTCATTCAGTTATTCACCATTCTACACTCAAAGTCGCACAGATCACTGAAGTCACCAGTGACGCCGAGGTCGCCGACGCCCCTCACCGGCTCACCTCGCCTCCCACGAACGCCCAACACGCAAATCAACTATTATGACATTAAGAATTGTGAGAGACTCCTCTCCCCCTACAATAATGCCCATCAGAATACCATGTGTAACTAAAAGCAAAAACTAATTCCTTCCTAACGATGTAATGGCATTTTCCCCCTCTAATGTATTAAATCTCAGCAAAATGATTGGTTATTTACATTCTTCTTATAATCTTCTTGCAAATTCACAAATAACGAGTCTTTAGCGTAAAAAAATTAAGCATATAAATTTTTACAAAAAATATAATTATTCTTGTTGCTGACATGATAAGAGACACGTAAACGGGTCACATTAATCTTGTAAAGATTGGTAAGTAAAAAATGCAATACTCCTACAAAAGAGGTCCGGATCCCCTCATTGAACCAGCCCCCTTCTTAATGGCATCTAGGGTTGACTATGGAGATGGTCATTTGAAGTGTGGCTTGCCACTATCCAAATAATTTATGTATATGCTATACTTGAATTAATTATTCTATTTAATATTATAATGTACTCGGATTCAACTCTCTCTCTTTAAAAGGTAATAAACCAAAGTAAGAAGAAGACTGTAATATGTATCTCATATTATACGTATATATACTTACTATATAGCTCAAAAACTCATATAGTAGCTATATATATACTACGAAGCCTAGAAAAATCGCTAGATGCCCCATATACAAGGACCTACAAATACAATCCAAAAGAGGCATGCTATTATTTCATTTCTCAAAGCCTATTATCCAGCCCTACTCCCAGCCCTCCAGACCCTAACAAAAGTTAAAACATCAATGCGTCACTATCATCAACTCAACTGTGCACCTACCAAACACTCTCAATCATTCCAACATCTGCCTACGCCCGATACTATGATCATAGCAAACTTACCAATCCGTGTAACCCTTGATTTTATGTCTCTTCATTTATCTTATTTATTTTATTTTTTAATGTCATGCTTCACATCAATAAAATAAAGGTCCAGTAATCTGAGTGTTGATTTAGGCGCCATGAGGATTCAGCATGCACAAGTTGCCTCGGAGTATGTGTATGCCCTTAATCTAATGTTATACAATCTCACTTTTATCCAGACCACTTTTCATCCTTCCAGTAATGTATTACGTTCTTCAATAAGGTACTTTACGAACAAAAAAGAATGTAAGCCTTAATTAGCAAACTGCACATTCTTTTAATATTTTGGGCATTTTACATTCAACAACCGTCATTGTAGCACTGAAGAAAGAAAAAAAAAATTAAATGAATTTAAGAAAAAAAAAATTAAAGAATGAAAATGTATGGTTTATTTGAAAAGTGGTTAACTAAAATATAAAAAATGGTGGGTGAAATAAAATTTATCTAAATATTTGTCGAGTCTAATTCTACGACTCTTAACTCAAATTCATATAATATCATGAACAAAACCACTTATGGGGATTGAGATTGGCTCTAATTCTCTGCCGGATTGCAGCATGCTCAACTATAATTATAAAAGACTCTTGATAGAACTCACCCACCCAAACACCTGTTCAAGCAAGTCGACACCAAGGAAAGCCTCTCATAAATTGCAAGAAATTCCGATCCCACTTATGGTTAAGACGTTCAAACAATACATTTTAGTTTATTTAAAAAGACATTTGCAATACAATTAAAAACACATGTAATACATGTTGGATACCACAACTTAATGGATTTGTTTATTTTTTTGACCTAAGCAAAGAAAAATGATTTGTTTGAATGCCTATATTTTAAAAATGGATAGCCAAGAAAACCTTGAGGGGCCATTATGTATTGACTTTGTATAGTCAGTTTCATGTTATTGGTGAAGACGATATATTTAGAGAATGAAAACTTATTCGCTTGCTTTCGGATTTTATTTTCAGGAATCGAGTGCCGAGTGCCGTCTCAGTCAAGTATTAGGAATAATTCAAAGAAATTATATATATAAAAATAAAAATAAAAAGTGAGAGAAAAAGAAGAAGAATTAGATAAGAAAAATGCTACTTTTCCTACTTTATGCATCCAACTCCATCTAACTCATGTGTAATTTTTTTTGTTTGTTTGAAAAATACAAAACAAGTTGGATGGAGTTGGATGAAAAAGTTGGAAATATAACACTCCCATTAGATAAACCATTGAAAAAAAAAAAAATTATCCCATAAAGCACGGACGGAACTTGTAACACCACGGTCCCATATTATGAAGATGAGAAATAGCCCACATAGAGTGGGTGGTTTATAAAGAGAGTCATGAGTGTTGAGTCCCACATCGCCTAATTACTAGGTGAAACTGGACTTTATAAGTGATTCTAGGAAAACTCTTAAATCGACTAGTCCTTTTGGAGTGATAGCGCAGATGTGACTAACGTTTTTCCTTAGGTCGATCTAGTAACGCCAGGTCATGGTATTAGAGCACTGCATGACGTGGCCCTGACGAGGACGTCGGGAGTTTAAGAGGGGAGTTTGTAATACCTCGGTCCCATATTGGGAAGATGAGAAATAGCGTTATTAGGTGAAACTGAGCTTTATAAGTAATTCCAAGAAAACTCCAAAATAGACTAGTCTTTTTTGGGTGATAGCGCAGATGTGACTAGCGCTTTTTCCACAGTCGTTACATAATTGGAGGGCCGGTAACGGCCATGGCCCACTCTTCATTTTAGTTACAAATTTATATGTAATTGAAATATTTATGTATTTATAGTGAAGTATATATTTTTTAGCCTAAAAATTAAATTTGACCCTAATCAAAATTAAACTTGACTCTTTATTAATGTTTTAGCCTCTTTTTTTTTTTCTAAAAAAAAAAAATCATAGTTCCATTCCCATTGTAAGTCAAATTACACATAATTTAATTTAATATATATTTTTTTCTATTCAAATGGAAAAAAGGGTTATATAGGGGGCATTCCCAAATTACACATAATTTGTTGCTTAGACTAAAAGTTTCAACAAACAAAAATAGACTGTTGATTGCTTCGCACCCACCGACCCACGAAAATTCTTTCACAGGAGCCAAGTCAACCAGAGTTATGAACAATGCTAGCCAAAAAGATGGAATAATAGGTAGTTTTTATATCTTAAAATTGTTGTTTTCATGCAGAGTTCGTTTTCAAATGAAATAAGATAACAAAGATGCGCCACCATTTCTGTTAACTGCCCTAATCCTTGTTGTTATCAATTTGAGTCAAAATTCATGATATATATACCGTCACTTATATAGTTATATACTATATTTTGTACATTATTATGACTACGGCTGCAATTAACTGTATATAGCGTTAAAAAAGTAGATGAGATAAATTTCTTCAATCTTAGTTATTCGTGTTCATCTAAATTCTGTTCCGTTATCTCATCAGAAAATGACAAAAATTTCGAACAAAAAAATTGAAAAAAATATATTCAACGCACCACTTCATGAAAATACAAAAAACAAAGTAAAAAAAAATATAATAGTACGACGCAATGTTGACGAAAAAAAAAACAAAGCAAAAAAAAACAACCTTTCTTTTGCTCTGTTTTAAGTGGACTGAAATTCAACGGATATTATATTTTTTTTATTTTTTTTTTGCTTTGTTTTTTCTTGTATTTTCAAAAGTGAGTTGAAATATATTTTTTTCAAATTTTTTTTTTCATAATTTTTGTCATTTTTTGACGGGGTTCGAGGAAATTTGTGTCATTAAATAAATGAGCAATAATATTCTTCTTATCAATTTATCACATTCATTTTACACCGACTAATATTACGTGTCTTAAGTAACTTTTCATGTTAGTTATTTATGAAGAGTAACATTATTATATGACGTTATCACATGTACACCTATTATGACATTTTTTTTTCTTAATGAAGTTTGTTAGAATTACTACAATTTTTATTACAAGCTGACGTTTGAGTTTATATGACACTTAACATATTTACAAATTAACACGACAGTTCGCATAATATTTATTATGTTGGTCACTAAAATGTGAACTGCCATATGTTAGTCTTCTTAGCACTTACTTTTATAAAAATATGGTATGGTACATGAATTTATAAGAAAGTTATAGTACCCAATACATTTTCCTTTATATTTTTTGAATGGAACACATTTTCCTTTATCGATGGCATAGGTATAGCTTTTAAGTTTAACTGCAAATGATATAAAAGAATGTAATGTCTACATGCTTTTTGTGATTTGGAAGCCCAAGACAGATAGCCCATCAACGTCTTATTTCTAAACTGAGGATTGACTCCTCAATAACCCAAAATTCTATGGCAAAATTTTTATGGGCCGGAGGCCCATAGCCAGCAATCTCACAGCAATTTCGTGTACATGCAATTTGTTGTTTTACGGGCCTTTCCAAGCCCACCATAGATTAAAACACACCATCCATATTTTGATTGAAAAATATTTGAGGGCTTATAACTTTTACAATAAAAATCATGTGACACTGTAACAAAATTTGATAGATAAATTTAATTATTTAGAAATTAATATGATAATAGCTATATAAACTAGTAGTCTGAAACGTCAATTTATAAAAATCTTGCATGAGGCGGGGCTTGATAAGAGTAGGTGGTGATGTGAGCACCCAATCACTCCAAATTGTAGCAATTAAATATAGACAATGCTACTTGTCCATCTAAATTTATTCAAATTTTGTCCATCTATCACTAGATGACAAAATTTATATTATTATTTTATTACATATATTTTGTCATGTATTGATGGATGGACAAAGATAGGTGAGTTTAGATGGACAAATAGCATTATTCATTAAATATAAAGGTCTATAACATTAAAAAAAAAAAAAAAAAAAAAAAGCACGTCTACCCTCAAACTACTATGTTTATCCCATTATCAATGTCCCTCTAAAATACTAAAACAATGTCAATGTTTTAATGACAATAATACCCTTTATAAACTTTTTTAAAAAATAATTAAAATTGTAACAAAAAAAACTATTTTTTTACTCTAAATATATAAATAT
>FXXK01002731.1:13167-27550 GCA_900184695.1 Betula pendula
GGGGTTGCCGGCGGGGGATAGCTCCGATGCCTAAGTCAGTTCCCTATCTTTTCTGAGAAAAGCTTAGAGTAATTCTTCGATTAAATATACATACCTCGCACCGAACCTAGACTCGTCCTTTATATAGCGGTGGATTCCCCGAGGCTCATAAATGAACTCCCTCCGTTGGGCCCTCAGTTCCTTATTGTCTTCTACGCCCATAAAGTCTAGTAATGACGCTTCCACGTGTCACACAGAGGCAGGTCCACGTTCTTCCATCCCTTGTCCGTCTGTCACATCAATCATATCATGTGGGGTAGGTATGCCTCGAAAACACGCGGGAACAGCAACCAAGGTCGACTATCATAAATATTAGTCATAAATGAGCCTTGTCCTTTCTTCATCAAGAATCATTACGTCCTTCATGTGGGAGCCGAACCTTGGATGCCGAAGTGAAGGTCGGTGCGCTAACCGACCTTATCAACAGGTTCGGCAGACATTTGAGTGCAGGTTCGGTTCCCTCATTGATGGGCCGTTTCCAAGAGGAGGGGACATGGGCCGCCACGACTACGCAGGCCCAATCCCCAACATAATGTGTTTGTCGATTTCCAAAGAATTATGTTTTCTCAAAGAATAACTTAGTAGATACCATGCTAAATCCTTTGAGAAAGAAAAGAATTAAAGTAGATACCATGCTTAATTGGTTGCTTAGGGATATCAATGACTTTTGGAGTAGATACCATACCTTTAGGCTGACAAATATTAAGTATGTTGATATGATTGTAGCATTGTGCATATTGTTTCCTTAACGGAATATGATTTGTGGTGAATATCGAAACCCTACCTTATCTTCTTATTATTTTTTCAATTCAATCTTTTTATCCTCGTTTTCAATTCAAAATATTTTTTTTCCATTCTTTTTAAAATATTTTACCAATCCTCATTTTGATCTTGTGCACTTGCGAGTAAAACATGCATTTATTTGCCTATTTATTTAGGTGGATATTTGTACAACAATGGTTGTGGATATATCATCCAACAAATCAAGAGAGGGAAAAAACATCCTCTCTTGAAACAACAATGGCGAACAAATACTCTCACTTCCTCACCAATACAAGAACATCCAAAGCTTGGAAGAACAATGCGAAGAATCACAACATCAAGAGAGGGAAAGCTCTAGGCTTTGTTCACATCCTCTCTTGGAATACAATAGAGAAGTAAGAACCCTTCTCTAGAGACTCTCCCTTCTTATTTTCGTGCTTGGAGGTCTAAAAACCAAAATGAATATCCTTTCTCTACTTAAAGAATGAGAAAGGGAAAATCTGGAATTTTCGGAATAAACAAACCAGTAAGGGTATATGGCCATAAATTTTGATCCGGCTTCAAATGATGCAAACCCAATGACATTGGACAACTCTTTCCCAGATCTACAACTTTTTGTTTCACAAGCATCTTCAAATTAGGACTTTTTCTAGGTCTAAAATCGCTTGCAAGTTTCTGCAAATTTGCAGATTCCGTCATGACAGAAATAGGCAGTAACATACTGCCTCAAAACGTCATGACGCCTAGAATTAGTCTAGGGACATTATAACTCCATTTTTGACGTCCAAATGACGTATGGAACTATCCCAGGTGATGTCACGACTTCCCAATGATCCCTTGGTGATGTCTAGGTGATATTGAAGTGCCTAATCTCTCATGGAACACAAAACTTCTTTACAACCACATCCGTCATGACAGCTTCATGACGGAGGCAATCAAAAGCTTTTCTTTAGAACAAATCCGTCATTACGTCTTCATGACGGAACCTTGCAGTAGCTTCAAAAACCTTCTTCAGTATACTTCTTCATGACGAAACCATGCAGTAGTTTTAAGATCTTCTCAAATCAACTTCATCATGATGGCTACATGAAGGAACCAGGTAGAAAATTCAAAATCTTCTTAGATCAACTTCGTCATGACGGCTACATGACCACTTCATGACAAAATGATGTAGAACCCTCAAATTCAAACTTTTTACACATCAAACCCTTGTGATGTGAAAATAATAGTGAAACGCCCCAAAAAGTACTAACCAAACCATGGTAGACTCGTGGCACCTCCCAAGACTCATTTACTAAGTAAACAATGTCGAAGGGATCTATCTAACATGCACAAAAGAAGAATTCACATGTTCATAAAAAGAGTTCATGTAATAAAAGTCATGCATGTTTTGTTGATTATATCATAATAGAGAATGTTGTAACCATGCAATACATAACAGTTTCCATGTGAGAATCACTCATCTGAATCGGGTAACTCCTCAACAAAGACTCCATACTCCTCAAGATGATCATCTGCAATCAATCATAACGTTAGACAACTCCCCTAGACAAAAGACACTGACCTAGGACTCAAAAACTGGCAAAAATAGGGTTCTAAATAGGGGTCGGCTCTATCCTGGGATATCTGGGATTGATCCTGGATTGGTCAAGACTGATCCTCCCTGCTAAGGATCGATCCTGACAGCCTGTGATCAATCCTAATGAAATCAAGATCGATCTTTGACCGGCAGAAACGTTTCCCGACACATCAAAAATGCTCCCGACCCCCAAAACGACATATTATAACCCTAGAACGACTTTCACAGCCTCTGGAACTTATCTTGGGTCACATTCTACAAATCCTACAATCAAAACTCAAAGTAAACAGACAAATGACTCAACAATAATTCTAGAACAATAAAATAAACTTCAACCTATCAAAGACGTAAACTACGACACTGAAACAAGACAAAAACCTACTAACCTAGTAGAATAAAACAAAAGCGAAATAATACTTAATGATGATTGATGCAACTAATCATCACCTCGCGGGGTTTAGAAACTCCCAAAACTCACAAAGAACGAAGATAAGAAGACTCAAACGGTAAAATAGCACTCCGACAGCGTTTCTACACCTTGGAATTCATACAAATAGGTTAAGAAAAAGTTTAGGATGAATATATAGAGGTTACAGCTATATTAGGGCTTTAGAAAATCCTAAAATCGCATTCTGACTTAATAAGATCGATCCTAATATTATTGGGATCGATCCTGGTGTTGACACAGCAGGAGGATCGATCCTCTTATGGCTAGGATCGATCCTCGAGGTCTAGGTCCGACCTTACTCCAAAATCCTCTTGAACTTGCTTCGACTCGACTCCAACTAACCCTAAGGTCTAAAATACTCAAATCTTAACGAGGGTTAGGATCGGGGTATTACAAACAATGAGACTAGTTTTGTCACACCAAATATGGTCAATTTCTAAGACCTAACACTCTAGAACAAGTTCTTCATGTTCTTCATCATCAAACATGCAAGAAAAATTATATAGCCCAACATGCCTAGGAGAGGCCGAATATTCATGTAAACAACACTATCTTCTATATTTTATTTTAAATCTAGCGTTGTTTATCTTGAAGCAAAAGTTCCTTGGGATCATCGCGTCTTTCTTTCCGTTGCGCATGTTAGATCCCCAACACCTACGAGCGCCATCCCCAACCCTAGAGTCAGGGGGAACACGAAGACTTGCTTTTGATGCCTCATTGAATGCTTAAATAGTCATCTTCAACAACTATAAAAGCGGCACTCGAACCAGGTAACAAGACTCTTGAATCTACCAATTCTCATGCTCTAACTAAAGCCTTCTTTCACTTTTAGCCATTATCCATCTTTGCGTTATAACTAACTTAGGCATCAGAGCTATCATCCTATGGTTTGCCCCAGCAAGCTCTTTTGTTTAATCTCTCTTTCTTTTGTAAGAGATCCAATCACGAATCAGAAACTGTCCCAACACCTTGCAATTAATCTGTGGTTAATGACTTGGTAGTATCACTTTGATGTATTGGTTCGAGTAGGCAATTCTAATAAAATAACCGTCTTACTCTGATCTAAGGGTGGATAGATTAACCGTTAATCGCCTACCGACCACCTTCGAATCATCACTGACCGACAACCGACTACTATCAGTCAATATTCGGTATAAATTTTTTATACTGACTTCGGTTCGGTTAAGTTAACTGGTATAGAAATTTTTTAATCGGTTAATCAAATCAAACCGAACCGACATATATATATTCATTTTAAATCAAAACGACACCATTTTGAAAGTTCAGAAAACATTTTTAATTTATCTACCCCAACCCTCATTCTCATCTCATTCGCACTCTCGTCTCTCTAACCTCACTCAGAAACTTAGCACCGCAGCCGCTCACCTCCCCCTGCCTCTCTCTCTGGCCTCTGCCGCTCAACATCGCTCACCTCTCTCCTTGCCTCTCTCTCTGCCACTCAGTACCACTCAGCTCTAGCCTCTCTCTCTGCCGCTCTCTCCCACCAGGTTCTACTGTAAGCCCTTCCTCTTTTGCTATTACTCTAATCATGTTTCAAATTTGTCTTTGGCATAATATCTAAAGTTTAAAGTTTAGACTTTTGAGTCGAAAATTTGAAGATCCATCCAACACCGAACCAAATTTGGTTTTGACATTCTATAAGTCCTTGTTTCTCTTCAGTCTTAGGCTCTTAGCTCATTTTTTTTGTTTTTGTTTTTACTCTAATTTATAATTTGGTTTCATTTCATGTGTGATACGCACGCGAGTGCTACCGATTTTAAAATTTATAATTAACCGCTCGTGATAGATCGTACCATTGCAGGATAGTTCTAAAAGAGGGTATCGTCTGCAGGGATTGTGTTTGGTTGTGTATAATGAAATCTCTAAAGTCGCACCTAACCTAACTCATAAATAAGAAATGTTTTTGTGATTTTCCTTAAACTAAAAACTAAACATCATAAATTTAAACTAAGTTACACAAATTGAGTTAAAAGTAATAGGGGAAATATAGGAAATTGATTTCATTCAATCCTCATACCACAAGCAAACCGTAACTAGCATGGATCTTAAGCAAAAGTATAATATGAGCGTGTAAAGGTTATCAATTCTTACAACGAACTTAACATGAAAATACTATCGAAAGAAAATAATAAAGCATCATAGTTTTACTAGCCTCTCACCTAACATCCTACATGTGAAATAACTCGTGTTCCCTAGCATGCAATATAAGTTCTCTCAATAGCCTACACAATCTCATAAAATAAGCATAAAATATCATAGGTTGCCACTCCTCTATCCACCTATTCTAAATTAATCTAAGTGTGGATTGAGTCGTGGTCCTTAGCATACCCTATCAAACTCAGATAAAATCATGTCACAAGCATCATTGCATAGCCTATGCTTCCTCAATCAAAGACATTGGAAACATAAAAATCATTCAAGACTCAAATGAATTCCTCATAGACAAGAAACAATCTTCATCTCAAATGATATAACATTAAGAACAATCCTTAGGCATATACAATTATCATACCATTTGTACAAAATCCTAGCTAAATACAATCAACCTATAGCACTTTGGATTGAGCTACATCAAACCCTACAAGGGGGTTTTGTTCCTCATGAAGGATTTGAATTTCTTCATTAGATTGAAGAAAACCATTTTCTAAAGGATTGTAGTGCTATGGGTCGGTTCTACCTACTGTTTAATGCAAGAAATAATTGAAACTAAGTTAAAAACACAAAAGAAAATGCTAAGAACCAAGCTCTCTGCCTCTCTCGTCAGTTTTGAATATATAGAGGAAGAGAGCTTAGATCTTTTACAAGATGAGTCAAAACTACAAAGATCTTGATCCAAGTGGTGTAGGACAGCTTTAAGGATGGATTTTGGCGCCAACAACAGACTGGCAAGCCGCAATTTTTGACAAAAAATATCTTCCACCGTTGTTAGCTGTCACAAAAGATCTTCTAGGTCTGAAAGGTTCGACGGCGCTTGATCCCCAGATTTGGGAGCTCGAGCGCTGGTGCTTTGCTGGCACTCGATCTCTGATGTCTAGTTCTCGATCCCCACCACTTCAACAGCACTTCAACTTTTCTTAAATCATCTTCAAGCTTAATGTCAATAATATGCTTTGAATTTCTATTAAGACCTGAAAATAAGATAAACACTAAAATACACTAAAATATTAGATAACAAAACAAACTAAGGTTTAACATATGCGAATTAGGAAGTTTGAATGTGTAACATTCAACACTTATCAATGTGTTTTGTGATTTGGTTCTTAGTTATATGCTTCTTTGTGGCTTGTGGGTCTTATCTAATGTGTATTTTGATTTAATTTCTTATGTCTTTTTGTGTGGTTGTGGCTGGCTATAGATTGAGCTGTTGGTAATAAATTTTCAAATTTATATAAATTGATATATTGGGGTTTGAATGCTAATTTTCGGTTGATGTTCGAATGTTTGATTTGTTGGGATGTAATTTTTAGGTTTTAATTTGGTGATCCTTTTGTATTGACTGAAATTGGAGCAAATTTTGGGTGATGATTTTGTGGGTATTTTGGTTGTTTGGATTCCCTTTCTGATTGAAGTACTGAGTACTCTTATGTTTATATTTTATTTTTTCTTCTGCATGATTTATGTGTAATGGTTTGATTTTAATGGGGGCTTGTGTTCGTTCTTTCAATTCTGATTCTCATAAGGTCTTGAAATAGGTTTTTGAGTTTTTCAGTTAATAAATCAATGATAGATCACCTTATTAAGTTAGAGTTACTATTTAGTGATTTTTAAATGGATGCACCTACACCTACTAGCACTAGTATACGTACACCTACACCTTATTCATTAGCTATTGCTTCTTTTTATCCACATTCTCCTATTGATAGTGCCCCAAGCCCAATAGCTGTTGAAGAAACCTCTGGTAACGTGATGAGTTGGATACCCATAGGATTAGAAGTGCTGGTGCTATGCAGATGGTGGTCGTGGTGGACGACCACCACTCCCTAAGAAAAAAAGACTAAGAAATGTTTCAAGAAAATCCACAGCATGGGACCATTTTACTAAAGATATAAATAGTCGTGAAGATTTCAATGTGGCACATTGTAACTATTGTGAGGCCGAGTATAAATGCCACAGAAAAAACAATGGCACCTCTAACATGTTGTATCATGTTAAAGCATGCGTAAATTATAAGTGCTTAAAAGCTCAACAAGATAGATCTCAATCTAAGTTAACTTTTGGGACCAAGTAGATTGAGAGTAGTAACAGTTGTCACAATTTAATGATTACCAAGTGTAACGCCCCGCCGAGTACTAATCAAACTATAGTAAACTCGTGGCGCCTCTCCAGACTCATTTACTGAATAAACAAGTCTGAATAGATCTATCTAACAATCATAGTGGAAGAATCCTAGCTCATTGCAAGACAACTCACTAAATAATCCATAATCTTATATCATTTAAAAGAATATCTAGAACAAAATTGAATCATCTCAAAGTAAACTTAAACCAAACAAATACAGTCTCCAGAGTAAACAAAGTCTCCAAAGTAAACATAAACTCTTAAGGATAAACCGGACGAGTCTTAAGCAAGTAAATCATATAAATCACGTCCAATAACTCTCATCAGGTCACCATATCTTTATCCTATATCTTCTGAAGCCATACTGAATCTAACTCCTCAAGGATAACCCAAACTATATCCTCCACATGAACATATCTCGCTAACGGGTCCATCATTTGAAGGCTACTGACTATCTATAAAATACTGAAGTATTCCACAGATAAAAAGGAAACAAAGTTCAAGTATAAGTCCAACACTTAGTGAGATTAAACCACATGGAATAGTTACATATCTAAGGAGTCCAAATGAAACTAAGTTTTTCCTTAAATATAGTGCATACCTAATCACCCAACATTCTTATCATATCATCAAACATTTTAAGCTTAATAGTACCTTTCCAATGACTTTACAAGAAGTATCATGAACTATTAGAACATAACAATAATTTATTAACCTGTAGTTGCTGAACGAGTCTCTTTAAAGGGACATGTGATAATAGCATGCAAAATCTATAATCTCATAGTCCGTGAAGTGATTTAAACCTCACAAGGCTTAAAGAATGTTGCCATTACCACCATTTGAATCTTCTTCCCCTATATTCGAAGAATTTGAGTTTTTTTATTCCTTTCCTCTTCCTTTCCTTTCTTCCACTTCGGACAGTCCTCCTTTTCCCTAGATTTGGTAGGACTTTATATCTTTTTTTATTTCTATAACGACCTGCACCACCCCTACTACACAATATTTTTCGCGTTTAGCTTCTCTGAACCAGACCCAAGATGTAACGCCCCAGTTTCTATGCAATAGAACCGTAAGCAGAAACCTCTGGTTTCCACGTGACATTACTACCTCAGAGATCAGTCTCGCAGCGGAATATTTTTTTTCTTTTAAAACACCTAGGAATAACTCACATAACACAATAGAGCTGACTGAAATACCTCATTTCATAAAACCTTATAACATATGTCTAAGTACAAATCAAAACGTACAATACATACAAAACAACGTGAGTGCCACAGATGGCATACAGTTGCAACATCAAGCTTATACAATTAAATACAAAGCATAAGCTAACTCAATGTCTTGTAACGAATACAAAGGAAATAAAACATAAACATAAAAACATATATCAACCAAGCCAGCTCCCCATATACTAGCAACATAAACACAACAGATAGTCAATCCACCTTCTAGACTAGCAAAGGGTTCTCCGCCCTCAGCCTCAAGTCCTGCATCACACACTGTGGAATCAAGTGAGTCAACCGTATCCCAATATAAAAGATCATTGAATTATTAAACATACATAATGACAGATATAATGAATGTAATGAATGAGTTTTCATGCATCGTTATGAAGGCTTTGTTTAGTCTTAATGCAGCATGAAATTACACTCCGCTCATAATGGGCCAACCCCGGATTAACGCACTGTTACACCTCCCCTACTTAGCAGATTGTTGATTTGCACTGGAACCGACATTCCAGTCTCTATTCTTATTACCAGGTTTAGGGACGAGGCGCTTGTCAACTGGATCAGCCATCTCCCCCGCCACATCACCAGCTGGGACAAGACCCCTTTTTTTTTTGTCCACTGGATCAGCCATCTCCCCCGCCACATGACCAGCTAAATGTCACATCATTACCAATTCATAGAATATGCATATGTGATATATGAGCAGTTTATAATGCATGCATATGAATAAAACAATAATAAATTATAAAAGGACACAACCACAGTTTCATCCCCAGTAAGCATGTGAATACTTACTCTACTTTTGCAGAATAACAGTAATCCACCACTGCCTAGCAATATGGATACAAATAACATACATCAGTGACCAATCAATAATAATTGGTCAGTCTTCAGGATCCTTGCTCTTAGCCTTTATTATTATCCATCACTTCATTTTCATTACTTGATTTTATCCATACATATACTCATATATATATACAAGTCATATTTGTGAGTATTCTCACATATTGTCCATAAATTTATTCAAAGCATTTAACTTATGGAATCCCACATAAGTGAGGACATGTCATAAGGATCCCGTTGACAATAATGTAAATCATCCAATATTGCACTCGAATACCCCACCGAAGTAAGGGCATAATTCGAGGTGAGTATTTAAACAAACAAGAGTTAATACTGCAAAAACGTCCCCACTATTAGTAAGGGCTTATTATGAGTTATATGTACAGTATTGAAAGAATCTCTTATAGCCAGTTTTCACTCAAGTTCATGCCTATACCACCGAAGGACAGGGCCACATAACGTTTAGGCATGAGATTGCGTGTTATCCACTATAAGATTAAAAATAACAATATCATAAAAAAAACCTCATGTCTATACATCGAATGGCAAGGCCACAATAGTATTTAGACATGAAGTTGAGAGTTAATAATAAGATAAAAATGACAACTAACAAATAATATATAGGTTGATTTTACAAGTTTTATAAACCTTTTCCATATTCCTTTAAAACAAGCTCCGCTTGCCTCCATATATTTTAGTCTTTTGAGCACTTTAGGATCCTTGACATAAACCAATAATCAAACATACTCCAAACACATATTAGATACATCAAATATATGTTAGACAAATCAAATATCATCAAAGAATACTTAGCAAAACAGATTAGCATCAAAAATCCAAAAAATACTCAATAGAGGCTGAATGGGTGTAGGATGAGTTCTTGATGTTTTCTCATGATTCCAAAGCCAAAGATCAATGGAAACATGATATATAAAATAGTTTTAGAACCATCTTAAGTGATCATACACAGCCCATGTAAAACAGGTTGTGAAAAACCACAAAAATTCCCCAACACCCCTCTATTGAGCCGGTTTTGAAGCTATTTTAGGAGGATGAAGCTTTCATACCTCAAATGGACTCCAAAATGACTTCTAAAGGTTGGGTTAGCTGATGGACACCTCAAGCAAGGTTGTGTATAATTTCTGGACAATTTGGAGAAGAATTTCTCAAAAACCCCCTAGGTGCCGTGAGAGGGTGTGAGTGAGATGAATGAAGAGATTTTTCTGTTTTGGTGCAAGAGATGAGTGATTTCGGTTCTGGCCTCTCTTCTCCTATTTATAGGAGAAGCCAAGGCTTCTAGATGGCCAGCACACATGTCCAAACAACCTTACTTCAATGGGAAGAAACCTTTCCATGCAAGTTACCAAAATGCCCTCAAAAGTCAAGATCTTTTTATGACTTTTTGGCTTTTTGTGCTTTCTTTTCAGCAACTTCTCCTATTGCCATGTGTCAATACCCTAGGCTTCCAAATCAGTGAAGAGCCAGCCTGTAACGCCCGAGGAATCCAAATCTCTTAAACATATTATTAAACTAAATGATATATGTTGAGGAAACATTATCATTTAGCTACGATAATGGTTTTAGAGACATTCATGAAGTTTAAGAGATTTCGAGTCAAAACTCTTTAGAAACTCTTCAGAAAATGATCGTTTTCTGACGACCAATCTTGTAAGTATCAAAAACTAGGTCAAACGAACTCAGTTTTACTCAAACTGAAGCCCATTGTGCTTGTATCGAAACCCTCTACGACATAGTAGATTTTCAATAAAAGTCAATCCGTTGACCTTTTTAAGCATAAAGATGACTATTCATCGCTTACGTGGCACTTTTGACCCGGGCCTTATTTCTAAAATGGAGTTTCACCATTTTGATTTTATATCATAAATGGACTCTATTTAGTATATAAATGGTTTTTACTTCGGTTTGATGAAATCGGAATTCAATTCCGAGGCAGTTAACTTTTAGCCTAAAAACCGAGCCTTAAAACCTCTAACTGTCGAATTTAGCTTTAAACTGCTAAATTCACGGAAGCGTGCATAAGCCCATGAGGGTTGCCAGCGAAGATGCTAGGTCCCAAGAGGACGGGTGATTGTGGCGTCTCACATAGCCTGGAAATGGAGCATGCACATATATGTGTAGTCGCACCCTTCATGACACAATGCGTTTTAAAGCCGTGATGGTCATGAACCATATCAAACTCCGCAGTTAAGCGTGATTATACTGGAGTAAATACCAGGATTGGTGACCTTTGTGTGGACGCCCGAGGAATCTAATCTCTTAAACATATTATTAAACTAAATGATATATGTTGAGGAGACATTATCATTTAGCTATGATAATGGTTTTAGGACGTTCATGAAGTTTAAGAGATTTCTAGTCAAAACCCTTTAGAATCTCTTTAGAAAATGATCGTTTTCTGACGACCAATCTTATAAGTATCAAAAACTGGGTCAAACGAACTCAATTTTACTCAAACTGAAGCCGTTATGCTTGTATCAAAACCCTCTACGATATAGTAGATTTTCGGTAAAAGTCAATCCGTGGACCTTTTTAGGCATAAAGATGATTATTCATCGCTTACGTGCACTTTTGACCCGGGCCTTATTTCTAAAATGGAGTTTCACCATTTTGATTATATCATAAATGGACTCTATTTGTATATAAATGGTTTTTCTTCGGTTTGGTGAAATCGAATTCATTCTGAGACAGTTAACTTTTGCCTTAAAAACCGAGCTTAAAATCTTCAACTGTCGAATTCGCTTAAACTGATAAATTCTCTAGGTAGGGCTGTGTAACGCCCAGTTTCTATGCAATAGAACCGTAAGCAGAAACCTCCGGTTTCCACGTGACTACTTTCCATCATATATCAACTCGCAGCGGATATATTTTTTTTCTTTAAAAACACTAGGAAACAACTAAATTACAACAATAGAGGCTGATCTGAATACCTCGTGAATTAAAAATACGCTACGATTTTAATATTACAAACATGGCATACTAGATGCACCAAATAAAAGATAGTTGCAGCATATGCCATAGACGCATACAGTTGCAACATCACATGTTTACATATATTACAAATATAATTAATAAAACCAAAACATACAAAATACGAAGAGAACTATATATAACAAAATGTTGTCTCTTCCGGGATATAGCACATCCCGACAAAGTAGTGTCTAACAGTCATCAAAGCTAACGAGCGGTCTCCGCCTTCGTTACCTGCATCACAGTCTATGTAAACATGAATCATCACATTTACATAGGCAACAAGTGAGTCTACTGCATCCCCAATTATAAACAGGTAATTGAATTATTGAACAAGCATATGACAGATATAATGAATGATTTTTCATGCATCGTTGCGAAGGCTTTGTTTAGTCCTTAATGCATCATGAAATTACACTCCGCTCATAATGGGCCAACCCGGATTAACGCACTGTTAACCTCCCTACTTAGCAGATTGTTGGTTTGCACCTGGAACCGACTTCAGCGTTAAGTTCTTATACGGATTTAGGGACAAGGCTCTTGCCAACTGGATCAGCCATCTCCCCCGCCACATCACCAGCTGGGCAAGACCCCCTTTTTTTTTGTCACTGGATCAGCCATCTCCCCCGCCACATGACCAGCTTAATGTCACATCATTACCATTTCACAGAGTATGCATATGTATTGTATGACAGTTCATAAACACATGCATATGAATAAAGTAATACTGAATATAAAAAGAAGCAGCGTCAGCCCAGTAAGTACATCCATACTTACTCTTTTCTCCGCAAATAATAGATATTCCACACTGCCTAGCAATATTGTACACAAATAACATATATCAGTGACCAATCATATAATTGGTCAGTCTTCAGGATCCTTGCCTTAGCCTTTATTATTATCCATCACTTCATTTTCATTACTTGATTTTATCATACGTATACTCATACATATATACAATCATTATTTGTGAGTATTTCTCACATATTGTCCATAATTTGTTCCAAGCATTTAACTTATGAAATTCCCACATAAGTGAGGACATGTCATAAGATCCCGTTGACAAAATGTAAATCATTCAATATTGCACTCGAATACTCCCACCGAAGTAAGGGCATAATTCGAGGTGAGTATTTAAACAAACAAGAGTTAAATACTGGCATAAACGTTCCCCACTATTATAAGGGTTTATTTATGAGTTATATGTTACAGTATTGAAAGAATCTCTTATAGCCAATTCTCACTCGACTTCATGCTTATACCGCCGAAGGCAGGGCAGGGCCACCATACCGTTTAAGCATGAGATTGAGTGTTATCCACTATAAGATTAAAAATACAACCAACAAACAATATATAGGGTTGATTTTAAGCCTTTTTCATTTTCCTTTAAACAAGCTCCGCTTGCTTCCATATTTTAGTCTTTTGAGCACTTTTGGATCCTGAACTAAACCAATAACAAACACACATCAAACATATTTAGATACATCAAATATATGTTAGATACATCAAATAATAGCAAGAAACCATCAAACCAGTTAACATAAAAATCATATAAAAAAATACTCTATACAGGCCGAATGGGTGTAAGATGAGTTCTTGGTGTTTCTCATGATTCCAAAGCCCAAAGATCAAATGGAAACATGATACAAAATGATTTAGAACACTCCTAACGTGATCATACACAGCCCATGCAAACAGGTTGTGAAAAACCACAAAAATCCCCAACACCCCTCTATTGACCGGTTTTGAAGCTGTTTGAGGAGGATGAAGCTCATACCTCAAATGGACTCCAAATGACTTCTAAAGGTTGGGTTAGCTTTGGACACTCAAGCAAGGTTGTGTATAAATTCTGGACAGTTTTGGAGAAGAATTGCTCAAAACCCCTAGGTGCCGTGAAGAGGGTGTGAGTGAGATGAATGGAGGAATTTTTCTGTTTTGGTGCAAGAAGGAGTGATTTCGGTCTGAGTGCTCTTCTCCTATTTATAGGAGAAGCCAAGCTTCTAGACAGCAGCTCCCACGTCCAAACTAGCCTAGGTTCAATGGAAACCAACCTTTCCATGCAAGTTACCAAAATGCCCTCAAGTCAAGAAACTTTATGACTTTTTTGGCTTCTTGTGCTTTATTTCCAGCAAACTCTCCACTGCCAAGTGTCAATACCCCTAGGCTCCCAAATCAGCCATGAGCCGGCCCTACTCA
>FXXK01002732.1:0-13225 GCA_900184695.1 Betula pendula
AAAACTAGTTTCGTTTTACATTTTTTTTAATTTTTCTTTTTCTTCTTGAAAAAGAAAAAACAAACCAACCAAAGGCTTTGTGGATGGGTGGCTCTTGTGGCGCAATGCTTGGGTTGGACTCCCAAACATTCCCCTAATTATTAATACATGATGTTTGGGATCCGGGAAGGTTGGATGCCCGGGCGTCATTGTGTTAGAAAGGAAAAAAATTCGGTAGGGTTAGAAATTTTTGACTTGATAAGGAAATTTGGTGGGGGATTTCTTTTTTAAAGCGAGGCAACAAAATTATTTTTTTTTTGGTTTAATTATTTTTAATTTTTTTTAATTTTACTTATTTTTCTTTTATGCAAAAAAAACTTTTAAGGATAGGTCCGTTCCTTGAACTTTTCAACCATTTTGATTATTGTCCTCCATTTTTTAAGAAACTTCACTTTGATACCATAAACCTCTAATACTATCACATTAACCTCATTCCATCAGATATACGTTAATCCTATTAAAATTTTCAAAATACCCTTATATTTTTTTTAAAAAAAAAAAATATAAAAAAATCTCAAAGATTCAGGCATAAGTAATTTTGAAATTCCGTTAATCCTAACTAATGCGAAATCCTTGCAATTTTTTTTTTTTTCTAAGAAAGATTGGTAGGCATTTTGAAATTTTACACCATCCGTTTAGGATTTAACAGGTAAAATCTTTAATAGATGGGACGGTAAATGATAAACATTAGAAATTCATGGTACCCAAAATGAGAAGTTTTTTTATAGATTGTGAAGGCGTGTCAAAAGGACGGAAGTTCACGAGTGATATATGAAGTTTCCTCTATTTATTTATTTAAATGAAGAAATTTCTTTTACATGCTAAAAAACATAGTTTAAACCAAACTATTTTTTTTCTTTAATATTCAAATTAAAATTACACAAATACTCCATTGTATTTGATACTATTTAAATAATTTAATTTTAAGTTAAAATGTATGGAAAAGAAAGAAGAAAGATAAAACAATTTGAACATATTATTTCAACAATGCTAAAGGGAAAGATAAATGAAGATAAAGTTTTTTGTAGGGATAAGGTACGCATACATTACTTAAACTATTACTTCATTGTTTTCAATGTCCCTTAACTACTAATTGTGTCAATATCTTCCATTAAAGCTATAAAAATGTCAATGTTCCCCAATGACAAAATTACTTTCATAAAATTAAAGAAATTTCTTAAATCAATAAAAAGAAAAGATTAGTCTACTCTCTAACTAAGTTTCCAATTATGATTAAAAAAACAATTTTTTTATATTAAAAGCATTTAAAGAATTCAATACAACAAAATATTGAGACTTTAAAGAGAGAAAGAATTTAAAACAATAATAATAATAATTAATAACAAAAATAATAAATAATAAATCACAGGGATAGAGTAAAGCCCCCAATTATGGTAAAAATGTTTGTCCAATACTCATAATTAAACCTAATTATGATAAATTATTTAGTTTCAAGAAATGGAAAAATCATTTGACAATGGAGAGTTTGTTTTAAAAAAAAAAAAAAAAAAAAAAAAGGTCCTAAAATGATATCATAGTATAGAATTGGCAAAAGTTTAGAATGAACAACCATACTGCAGCATGCACAAATACATTATATTGGCATCTTTACTTAAAAAATTCAGCGCTTCAACGAATAAAACAACAGATAATGTATAAAAAAGAAAAAATAATAGTCAGGCATAGTGAATTAGATAGTAATAGAATATTTAGCTAAAATAAAATCAACAGCTTAGATAAATAGGATTCCTTGTGCTCATTCTACATATAATAACGTCAAATAGGGTCTAATTCCTTCAAACACCTAAAGGACAAGTTTTAGGGCTTGAGGGTCCTAATCTTGTCAAGGTTTTTTTTTATGGAGGGCATGTGATGCGAACCCACTAGTAACAAAATAATAAAAAGATAAATCGACTACTTTGAAATAGCCGTGATTTTCAATGACTATTTCAAAAGAGTCTTAACCTTTAAAATATAGTAAACTGTATTTTAAACAATATTCAATTCATACTTTATTATTGATTATTTCTCCTTTAAATAAAAGACCTAATTACATAAGAGACCAATTAGGTCTTGACTTCTAAAATTGGACTCTAACTCTAATAAGAAAAGGATATCAAATTTACAGATATATTCCTTATTAGAAGATATTATACTTTTTATTAGACTCTAACACAATATTTGACAATATCAAATAATAATGATCGTATTAATATGCAATAATATCCTACCAACTAGAGACAATCTACAAAAAAAAGGTACTGTAATGGAGTCTTTATGCATTTTCTTTAAGTTAGAATGTGAGACGATCAAACATATTTTATGGGATTGTCCATTTGCCTCCGATGTTTGGGGTGTCTGTGGGAGAAAGTGCAAAAGAGCATTGGGGAAGGAAGTATTGTAACTCCCCGGTTTCTACGCAATAAAACCGTCAGCAGAAACCTCTAGTTTCCACGTGACATTACTACCTCAGAGATCAGTCTCGCAGCGGATATATTTTTTTCTTTTAAAAACACTACAGAACAACTAAATTACACAATAGAGCTGACTGAAATACCTCGTGAATTAAAATACGTTAGATATTTTAATATTACAAACATATGCATACCAGATGCACAAATAAAAGATAGTTGCAGTATATGCCACAAACGGCATACAGTTGCAACATCACGCTATTTAGTTATATTACAAACCATAATCAATAAAAACCAAAACATACAAAATACGAAGAGACATATATATAACAAAATGTTGTCTCTTCCGGGATATAGCACATCTCGACAAAGTAGTGCCTAATAATCATCAAAGCTAACGAAGGGTTCTCCGCCTTCATCACCTGCATCACAGTCTATGTAAACATGACATCATCACATTTACATAGCCAAACAAGTGAGTCTATTGCATCCCAATATAAACAGGTAATTGATTTATTGAACAAGCATATGATAGGTATAATGAATGGGTTTTCATGCATCGTTGTGAAGGCTTTATTCAGTCTTAATGCAGCATGAAATTACACTCAGCTCATAACGGGCCAACCCCGGATTAGCGAACGTTACACCTCCCCCACTTAAACAGATTACTGGTTTGCACCTGGAACCGACTTCCAGCATTAGTTCTTATTACCTGGTTTAAGGACCCGAGGTCCACTAGATCAGCCCTCACACCCCTGCTACCGACCAGCTAAATGTCACATCATTACCAATTCACAGAATATATAGTTGTAATGTATGAACAGTTTATAATACATTCATATGAATAAAACAATACTGAATATAAAAGAAGACAGCGTCAGCCCCAATAAGTACTTCCATACTTACCATTTTCCCCGCAGAATAATAGTGATCCACCACTGCCTAGCAATATGGATACAAATAACATACATTAATGACCAAATCAATGACAATTGGTCAGTCTTTAGGATCCTTACTCTTAGCCTTTATTATTATCCATCACTTCATTTTCATTACTTGATTTTATCCATACGTATACTCATACATATATACAAGTCATATTTGTGAGTATTCTCACATATTATCCATAATTTATTCAAAGCATTTAACTTATGAAATCCCACATAAATGAGGACATGCCATAAGGATCCCGTTGACAATAATGTAAATCATCCAATGTTGCACTCGAATACCCCACCGAAGTAAGAGTATAATTCGAGATGAGTATTTAAACAAACAAGAGATAATACTGCATAAACGTCCCCACTATTAGTAAGGGCTTATTATGAGTTATATGTACAGTATTGAAAGAATCTCTTATAGCCAATTTTCACTCAACTTCATGCTTATACCGCCGAAGGCAGGGCAGGGCCACCATAACGTTTAGGCATGAGATTGAGTGTTATCCACTATAAGATTAAAAATAACAACCAACAAACAATATATAGGTTGATTTTAAACCTTTTTCATTTTCCTTTAAAACAAGTTCCGCTTGCTTCCACTTTTAGTACATTTGAGCACTTTAGGATCCTTGAACTAAACCAATAATCAAACATACTTCAAACACATATTAGATGTATCAAATATATGTTAGATCCATCAAATAATAGCAAAGGAAGCCAATCAAAACCGTTTAGCAAAAAATCACATAAAAATACTCTATAGAGGCTGAATGGGTGTATGATAAATTCTTGGGGTTTTCTCATGATTCCAAAGCCCAAAGATCAATGAAAACATGATATAAAATATTTTTAGAACCCTCCTAAGTGATCATATACAGCCCATGCAAACAGGGTTGGAAAAAACCACAAAAATTCCCCAAACCCCTCTATTGAGCCGGGTTTTGAAGCTAGTTGAAGGAGGATGAAGCTTTCATACCTCAAATGGACTCCAAAATGACTTCTAAAGGTTGAGTTAGCTGCTGGACACCTTAATCAAGGTTGTGTATAAGTTCTGGACAGTTTGGAGAGATTTGCCTCAAAAACCCCCTAGGTGCCGTGACGGAGGGTGTGAGTGAGATGAATGAAGAGATTTTTTCTGTTTTGGGTGCAAGGATGAGTGATTTCGGTGCTTGGGGGCTTCATCTCACATTTATAGGAGAAGCCAAGGCTTCTAGGATGGCCAGCACACATGTCCAAACCAGCCTTGCTCAATGGAAAGCAACCTTTCCATGCAAGTTTACCAAAATTGCCCTCAAAAGTCCAATATCTTTTTATGACTTTTTGGCTTTTTGTCTATCTTCCAGCAACTTCTCCTATTGCCATGTGTCAATACCCTAGGCTTCCAAATCAGTGAAGAGCTGGCCCTACTCAGTGAATTTAACAGTTTTAAGCGTAAATTCGACAGTTGAAGATTTTAAGGCTCGGTTTTTAGGCCTAAAAGTTAACTGTTTCGGAAATTGAATTACCGATTTCACCAAACCGAAGTAAAAACTATTTATATACTAAATAGAGTTCCATTTATGATATAAAATCAAAATGGTGAAACTACCATTTTAGTAAATAAGGCCTGGGTCCAAAGTGCCACGTAAGCGACAAATAATCATCTTTATGCCTAAAAAGGTCAACGAATTGACTTTTATCAAAAATCTACTATGTCGTAGAGGGTTTCGATACAAGCATAACGGGCTTCAGTTTGAGTAAAACTGAGTTCGTTTGACCCAGTTTTTGATACTTACAAGATTGGTCATTAGAAAACGATCATTTTCTAAAAAGATTCTAAAGGGTTTTGACTATAAATCTCTTAAACTTCATGAACGTCTCTAAAACCATTATCATAGCTAAATGATAATGTCTCATCAACATATATCATTTAGTTTAATAATATGTTTAAGAGATTTGAATTCCTCGAGCGTCACAAGTACTTTCATTGAAGTGCTGGAGAATATGATTGGACGAGATACTATTGAAGAACTTGAATTTCATGCAATAATTGCAAGTAAAATATGGTTTAGAAGGAATTCTGTGGTTCATGGAGGGGATTTCTGTAATGTCCAAAATAATTAAAAGCTGAATTTCATAAATATTTGACAAAAGATTTATTTAAATAATTTTCTCATTTTGTTAATCATTTAAATAACTTTTTAATTAGAAAATGTGATCATCAAAAGTTCGATCTTAGAAAGTGCAGACACAAACTCTGCAAAGCCTGCGCAATGCTCAGAATGTGTCAGTACAAACATCAAACGTTCAATGCTTTCATCAAACGTTTGAAGAGGACCCCTAAATTCTCTGATATAAATAGATCAAACGTTCAATATTGTATATCAAACGTTTGATCATTTTCAAAAATAGATTTTTACATAGGGAATCGGTTTAACACCCCACTTTCCTATAAATACCACCTTAGTCCCATCAGAAAATGACTTAGGGCCGACCCAAAACCACCAGAAATCATTTATTAAGGCTTGAGGAGAATTTTCTAAGGGAAAGTTCTCATTTGAAGTAAATTATATTCTCCAAGGTTAACCTCCAAATCCTTACTCTTATAATGTTGTATTTTACTGTTTTAAAATTAGTTGAGATAATATTTATGCTTTTCAAATTATGTCATAATAATTTAAAGACTTTTATGAGGACTTTTCAAAATGTTTTGATAAAAGGAATTACTTTGTGTTTTACCACTTAAAAAATGTATTATTTATGTTCTTTAGTGATTATTTAATGTTATTAGATGATGTTCTAAGTCTAAGAATGATTGTAGGTGGGTTTAATAGGAGTTTTTGGACTTTCATGCATTTTGGACATTCATCAAACATTTCACTGTTCTTGATCAAATGTTCGATCTTCAAAAATTAAACGTTTGATAATTGTGTCAAACATTTAATGATGACCAAAAATGCTAAATTAGAGGTTTTTAAAACAAAGAACACACAATGATTCACAATTAGTAAGGGATTATGTTCTTCGAATGTTGTCAGGTTATTTTACAGTTATCGAGAGATTTGCAAAATGTCTGAAGCATCGGCTGAGCAATCGATGTAAGTATTTTAACTAAGTAAATAAACTGAATTTTTTTTGTGAAGTGCGATATGTCAGATGACTAAGCACAATATTCCATGTGATTTACTTTATCATTTTAGGATAAAGTGTTATTTGATTATATATTCTCTATTTTTGAATAAATAAACAATAATTGTGTCGTCTGAAATAGTTGTACCGTCTCGTAACGGAAATAATGGTCATAGGCTTATTATTATTACGGTTGATTTTATAGTCAAATAGTGTTGTTTTATAAATAGGGCATTGGATCCAATGGTTTAGTTTGTGACAGCGCACCATTCATTGAGTGGGTCACCAGTTACGGCTTAGCTAGTCAGTGTGGGCCACCCAAGATCGGACTCGGTCGGACTGCTAATGTAAAATGATACGTTCATGTAATGTCCGAGGCACCGAAATTGTACCAAATATCCTTTCGGACGCGCTAACTTTATTGAGCAGGGGTAATGTCTCAAATAGACCATATTGTTAACATGTGACTATTTATACAGTATTCATGAAGCATATTTTTGCATTTAAGAATAAAAGTTTAATCATCGAGATTATGTTCCACTTTTTAAATTAAATACTATCTTCTTTGTCAAAGGGTATAATAACAAGGATTAGACCTGCTATTTGCGAAAACATCATGTGAAGTTCTTAATAACCTTTTTATTTATTTTATACCTCACAGTTTTCAAAATAACTTGCTTACTAAGTCAGCCGACTTACTCAGTTACTTTTTTTTTCGTAAGATATCTATGTATTTTACAAAACCCTTAGAAATTTTATCAGTTGAGATCTGCACCAAGAGTATGGTATTAGGATAGCAGTTACGGTATTCAGGTTTAATCTTTTAGATGTAAAGCTCTGTGCCTATTTTTAATGATGTTAGAATTGTTTATTATACACTTAGATCAACTATTCCGCTAAAACTCTGATAGAGATTAAATTAGAAAATTTAAACAGTTACCAGTTAATTGTTTTAAATGCCCTATGGATGTTATATTTCAATTTATTCATTCTCAATAAATAAACTTATGTATAAGGTGATTCTCAAGCCAATGTTTACATATTCTTTCCTAACACGGAGAATAAAGAAATCCCTGAGTCTTAATTTGATAATTAAGGCTAGGAGGCGAACCATAAATTTATCTATAAGTTAGCTAAATTCTTGGGGCGTTACAATATGTCTCATCCAAATGTTTTGCTTTAGGAGGCTGTTTCTTCTTTTAATGAATATAAGAATGCTAAAGCTAAAGATGGGAGTTTATCGCAACTCACAGTTACAAGAATTCCAACAAAGTAGCAATCTCCACGGCCGTCTCTATACAAAGTTAATTGGAATGTAGCCATTGATTCTTTGAATAAACGGATGGGGATGGGTATTGTGATGGCTCGATTCATAATTACATTTAATCACTTTGTTTTTTTTTTTTTTTGAAAGCATAATCTAATCATGAATTGGATCAATTGTCACAGGGTGATAGAAACACCTCTTCCATACATATATCTCACAACATATCATGAGATTACATTTATTGCATTAAAGTTACATAATCACATATAATGTAAACTGAGCAAAAGCATATATTATGGGAGTAAACAACATAAATAGAGTTGACAACAAAATACTAATGATTAAAATTTAACATTGTGATATATACAAAAATGATGGCTATTCAAATGCGTCACATACGACATGAGCCAAATATATAATGACAATGTTTATGAATACATCACAACAATATACAAAAGAATAGACTAAATATCTAGTCTATACAAAAAAATACATCCCATGACATCAATTGTAATAGCTCAAGTAGTAGGCCACGAGATCATCATCAATTCCCTCTGCACCTGCATCAATATCTATGCAGCCATATAGATTATCAATGATTACATAGGCAGAAAAGAAAATAGTAAGTCAACAATTTCAGTAAATAAAGTTTCACTGATTTTTTACAATGAACCGATTAGTTGGTTTACATAAGTTTACAGTAACAGCCACTAAGGTTTGACATTTATTTTTAAAACATGAAGCAGCTGATGAAGTAAACACTGTAGTCATAAAAGTATCTGAAATATAATAATTGCCAAGTACATATAAACATATTTCAATCTCTCTGCTTAGAAGTATACACATATGTGCTCATCTATGATAATAATATATATCGTATAATTCAATTACACTTGTATACATGCATTCCATTCCCTTTTGGCGAAACACAAGCATATAAGTATATCTAAACAATAAAACATAAATCTCATATGCAACTAGCCGTAACAATATACATATGTGCTTCTCCATTAAGCCTCATATGTATACTAATACGTCTATAACAAAGTCCAATGAATCATATTATGAAACATCACACAAATCAATCATGACTTAGCTACACTTACATACGAATGTTCTACCCATTTTGGCAAACACAAGCATATAAGCGTATCTAACGTTAATCTCATAAAATATCATGTAAATCATCATGCAATACATGCTTTTTAAATCCAATACACATGGTTTTACCTCTGTGATCAAGGTCTAGTATACACGGTATCACCCCCATGATCAAGGCTGGTTACACACGGATTCACTCTCGTGATTAAGGCTGGTTTCACATGAATTCACCCCCGTGATCAAGGTTGGTTACACACGGATTCACCCCCGTGATCAAGGCTTTTTAATTTCCTTTAACCTATGCTCTTTTCATGCTTTTCATGTGTTCATGTTTTTCATGTAAACACTTTTACCATACTTCATTTTTCAAATACAATTGACAATAAAACATCATAGAAATTTAACATGCCAATATTTTCGCCATAAACATAAATCATCAATAACTCATCATAAATCACTCATCAAATACTCATCAATCTCATGAAAATAATCGAAAGCATAAAGTCATATATTATCAAAAAAATATCATCGGTTAGTTCTTTAACATACATATCATTTCTTCAACTTATTTAAAATCATTTATTTTGTTTAGTAAATAAAACATCTACTAAACATTAAAATATAAAATATTTAAAAAGTGTATGATTCTCAACAAGTATAAATACTTATCAATCTGCTTGATAAAATGCTCTCCTAGGTTAGATGCTCAAGCAATGTCCGTTGCATAATCACATTGCTAGAACATTAACAACTATACATTCACACTCGAAACCCAACACTCATAATACTTGAAAGTACAAGTATCACATAACCCATAAGCAACCAATATGATTCTAGGGTTTCAAAGAGCATTCTAACAACTTACTTGGTTAACCCATAGAGATTACTAGGGTTAAACATCACAAAACCTCAAAATACATAACTATAGAAAATCTAGGATTTAAGCTTATACCTCAATCCTTAAAGAATTTAGAATATGTGTACAACAGAACTTCAACCTGATGATAGATAAACACAACCTAACAAGAATCCTAAGAAATTACTCAACATTAAGTCATAATTCAAGAATGTAGTCCAAACATTGAGAAATTAGGGTTTTGAGAATTTTTACCTCAAAACGATCAGTAAAAATAGCTTTCTAACATTGAGGATCTTGATTCCGGCGTTAGAAATGATGATCATAACTCCTAAGGATCAATACACTAGGGTTGGACCAAACCCTAGGAGAGAGAATGGAAAGAAAATCGTGTATGGGGAGAAAAATGAGAGAAATGAGCTGAGAGAATCGCTCCCAGCTATATATAGTGTACCGTCGTTCGAACAGGTAAGTAGCATTGGTCGAACGCTCCTCTCACATATGACTCGAGAATCCCAAAATGCGCTATTGGTCTAATAGATTTTAACCTGGTCGAATAGACACTATGCATTACTCGTCAAACGAAAATTAGAACGGGGAGAAACGGGCAACACTGCTTCCATCAATCTCAAATCCGGTCGACTACCGCTTGGAACGGCCATTGGAACAGATAACACTGACTTAAATTCTTATTTTTCAAAAGTGATCCGGTCGACCACCGCTTAAAATGGTCATTGGAATGGATACCCCTAGAACTCGTCCAGTCAAACAAAAATTCTACAGTTCGAACAGAGGATTACAAATTTGATTTTTTTTGAATTTTTCTAAGTGTTTATTTACCATTTTAATGGTGTTTATTTACTTTTAATTACCATTTTACCCTTACCAATTTAAAGTGATTTAAAATCCTTATTTTAAAATCTTGGGCATTACATGTATTATTGTAAGAGATTGTGTGGGTCAAGTGATTGCAGTAAAAAGTCTGACTTTTCATTTCTTACAGGATCCTATCATTGTAGAAGTACAAGCAGCATTATGTGCTGTGGAGTTTAGCCGAGATTTGGGAATACAAAGTATTATTCTAGAAAGTGACTCTTTGCAAGTGGTTAATGCTTTAAAAGATGTAAGATTAAATTGGACTAAATATGGGTAGCTGGTGGCAGATGCAAAAGGAGTTCTAAATATGTTCCAAAGTTCGCAAATTTGTCACATTAAAAGAGAGGCTATTTGTGCGGCTCATGATCTAGCTAAGTTTGTTGTCAAAAATCATGGATAGGTTATAGATAGAAGATATTCATGAGTATATTCGTGATGTTGTAATTTTAGAGCAATTTGCTCTAGTTATTTAGAGCTTTTATGCTATAGATTTTTCCAATTATTATGAATGAAGAATGAAATTTTATAAAAAAAATCCATCAAACACCAGTCTGGCCAAATCTCCAAAGCCTTTGAAAATATAGGGTCCTTCAACTAATGGTTGGTTAACTATAAAACAAACATGTTTTATAAGAGAAACAACCTAAAGTGTAAGTTTATGGCTTAGTGAATTAGAACACAAGAATATGTCATTGTGTAGTAAACTTAGTAGCTTATAAGAAAGTTAACAGATTACATGCAAAAGTATGCTACAAGGTTCTTGTCAAAAGATAAGGCAGAAAATTATGTTGATGCATTATAGATATAATATATGATATTAGATATGAACAAGTCATAGTTAAATTATATATGGTCTATCCATACCCATAACTCTCTTATTGTGAGATTTGTGTGTCCTATGAGACCTCTAGTACAACATTAGTGCCCTGGTGAAATACAATAGTAAGCCACCACTAGTGGCCTAACTGGAGTCGACCCTAGATGATCCACATCACTAGCAATGCCGCAATCTGTGACCACCCTCCGTACATGCTTGTGCCGATCACTGATAACTATTGAATCAAAAGGTCAACAACAATAAACGTAAACATTGACCAAAGGGTCAAACCATAATCTGCTTCAGTACTCCCATAATTAATTATATTAAGAACAAATATACATATTAAGCACAGACCCAGTCCACTGGCTTATATACACTTCTGAGTCGAGATAGCCTGCTATCTCAGGACTTCAATTATTGAACAAAAAACATCACATTGATGCAATCATTTGTTCAGTTTCCATTATGATAAACCGACTCATATTGGTTCATCATGTGTAGTTATAGCTAACCATAGTATTTTGCAAAAGACAATTCAGTAATAGTGAGATATAAAAATGTAATAACCAAATGTGGTGCGCTCTAGCCGTAATAAAAAGAATAAAAATATGCATAAATAACAAATAGGACACAATATTGGACTTATGTTTAGGCTTTATATCTCTCCACCTGCTTAATATCGGTCCTTGAGTATCTTCACAACTCCATAAGTCTGCATATGACAAATATTTTTATCCCCTCTACCACTCCACCCACCCCTCACCCCATCCTCACCTCCTAAACCAAACCCTATATATCCTCGTTAAAAACTGGACATTTGAACATATTTCTTGCTGCTAATCATTATCTCCATATATTCATATGTATTGTTTGATTCTTCACCGCTTCAACAACCCAATTCTATTAATGTGACGTATTTTAAATGATTTCTTGTGTTATACTTAAAAAATAATTAACAATATAAACTATTTAAGCATGTCACATCAGCCAATGTTGATATAAGTTTAATAAATAGTTACTCTTTTACTTCTTTTGGATGCCGATGATAACAACAATAGGGCAAAAATATATAAATCGCTCGATCGTTGTTGGAAATGATTGATCATCCATTGGGCATGATACAACCCCTCCTAGTTGATGAATTCAAGCCATGAAACCCATTTCTTCCATTACTTGTTGAGCAATGTTAAATATCATTCTCTTACCCATCTCTCACCTATCTTTTTCCATCCAATTTTCAAATCTACCATTGGATTGATGGAACCCACATCTGGCTTACACTAATCCAATGGTGAATTTGAAAAGTCAAAAGAAGGAGATGGGTATGAGAATGATTGTAACGCCCCATCGAGTACTAACCTGTAATACCCAAAAAATTTAGCCTTAGAATAAATTTTTTTTTTTAGAATTTTTTGGCACATGAACATTGGTGTAATAGTCAGGAACATTGGTGTGAATAGTACGCACATATGTTCATGCACATATGTTCGTGACTATGACACATATGTTCATGCACATATGTTCGTGACTGTGACACATATGTTTGTGACTGTGTCATGTAGCAATGTTCTTGTGCCAATGTTCCTGACTATTACACTAATGTTTGTGTACTAATGTTTGTGTACCAATGTTCTTGACTATTACACCAATGTTCCTGTGTCGTGTAGTACTCATGCATCCTGAATGTGTGTCACTGTAGTACGCACGTACATTCGTGACTGTGACACATACATTCATGTAAGCTAGATATTGATTTTAACTAGCAGTCTTTACCCCATCTATTCCTCTATAAATAGACCCCTA
>FXXK01002733.1:1207-15427 GCA_900184695.1 Betula pendula
GGGACACAAATTACACCCATCATTACACCTTATTCCATACACTCTGTTTGATACATTGGCATATTCACTACACCATAACTTGCTGTGACTTCACCGCAGATAGCAGTGCTTCTTAGATACTATAGGCAAGAAAGCATTTTCGGTGCATAATTCCAATCCTGCATAAACTGCTACAAATAAAGCATATCCAGCCGGGCCATAACCTGTTCAATGAAAAATATATATAAAATTAAACAAAGAAGTGCATTCTTTTGTAAAGATGAGCTAAAAGTTATATTGCAATCTAGAGGCACCAAAGGATATGAACAAGCAATATTGCTATCACAGTGCAGTTGGCCCAAAGGAGTAGTGAAAAGAAAGGCAAAGGAGCAGCTAAAGATGAGGCACGGTTGTCAGTAATGCAAAGGAGCAGCCATATCAAGAGCATGCTCGTTTTTATTAAGGCTATGAATCGTCTTCTTGTAAATAGTTCCCAAGCAAAAAAAACAAAAAACAAAAACAAAATAGATTTCATATTCAAAAGTCAAAACCATACACGAATCAAGCAGAATGATTGTATTACTCCCTTTGTCTCAAAATAGATAATGTGCTGGCATTTTCGGGTTATTCAAAAAAATATGAAAGTTTCCCAAAAAAATAAAATAAAAAACTTATATCGGATAATTACAGGATTAGTGCCTAATAAGAAACTCAAGGAAAAGGCAATGAAGTTTTTAAATGAGTAGAATGCACAACAATTGTTAACAGTAAGAAATTTGAATTAAGAAGGCAGACATGTAAAGATATGTGCTTGGAATTTTCACCTTTATAAGAACAAAAGACCAATGCATAATGAATTACACTTACTAGCAATTCCCTGCTGAGAATACACAAACTCCGCTCCTCATCATATTTTAAAGGTATTCTCTACAAAAGGTTCACAAGACAAAATGATAAGTAAAAAAGTGAAGCACAAAATCATAATCATACAAGTTTTAAGATGATTTAGTAGATGATTCTAATGGTAAAAGACAAGGATGAAATCCTAAGCCAATACTGAATACACAACACCTTAAGGACTTCTTAGAAAACCTTTCGCCATTCATCTTTACCATTGGCCAGACAAAACAACATTACAAGTTGCATCTTAATAAGAGGGCAGTTTTACTAGTTGCCCGGATGTGAAGAACAAAATGTTTTCTTAAGGTGATACCACCATTTGATGCAGGTTGAACAAGCATTCAACCATTAACATCAACTAATCTAACTTCAAAAAAATTCTTCCATACATTAGCACAAAAACTAATGTAGTGTCCAAAAACTGCACAGAATTGCAATGAACCAAAATTGCATTTTATGTTCTTAAAAACAGTAACAACCAAGTGTCAGTCAATCATGGGTCGAAATAAAATCCAGATCTCCCACCTTCAAATAAATTGATGTCCACTATCTCTTAAGGCATAATTCTAGACATAAGATGACTTCTCAAAACATAAAATGAGTGTCCCTAATACATATATTTCTCAGCAATAAACAATCTCAACAGCTTTGCATTCAGTAGGATATTGGCAAGAAATTAAAAGTTCATGGCCAACACTCTACAATCAACTGTTAGGTAGACCAGTATGTGTTGGATCACATTTACCAGGACCTTAAAAGCAACAAGCTGCCATTCCTCCAATGATCTATTTGTTAAATTTGGAATTCAAACTCTATCTAAAGAACATTTAAAATTTGAACCTGCATTTGCTGGATTTGGTCTCCAAACATAACATGTATCAATCATTAAGCATTTGAGGGAAAAATGACGATTCAAAAGTAAGATAAATTTCTAGCTTTGTCAGCACAAAATCAGACCATTCCCTACACATGTATCATAAGAACCCAAAAGGTTTCCATGAAAGCAGATAATGTCTTGGTTGAATAAGATTTAATTTGATGTGAACATACCCATAACTGACATTTGGCAGCAAAGATATCTTTTCAATAGTCATTTGTTGTTTCATTCTCTCTTGTCTTTTAAAATCCTAATCAAATGATAACAGTCGTAAAAATAAATATTTAACCAACTGTCACCAAATCCATCCAATACGCAATACAGAGTAATGGATACAAACCTTAATCAAGGGTACAAGAGGAAGCTGAACGAATGTTGGATAACAACCGGGATTATAACTTTTGACTTCCACTCTCGAAAGCTCTGTCAAACCATATACAGCTTCTTTCTGCATCCAAGTAATGAACTAATCATTTACATGAAGAATAAAGCAATGAGTAAAAAAATAAAATAAATTAAGAATGACAATGTCAAAGTTTAATGTTTTGATACCATTTCCACACAACAAAAGAAAAGAAAATTGGATAACTTAATGAAAAAAGATTAATCATCCCAGTTAATTAAAATTTGGAAGGCAATTATGTCAAGAGTAATACTTAGTGAGCTCAATTTACTTCTAAAGAAAATTGAGGACAGAAGTGCCCACTTCATCTTAAGAAAAAGATCAGAGATTCTATGAATGACAATCATCCTTCACTGCATATAGGTCATTACAAATAGTACATACACAAAAGTAGAAATTGAAGCCGCAAGTAGGGCAAAACCATCATAAGTAGGAGGTTGTTTCATCAATATCATAGAGCTGGAGAATCGAAACCACCAACCAAACATCTGTTGACCAGCATCCAATACTCAACATAAGGTAAAGAAAGTCAAAGACAAGTACCTCCAAATTTAAGAAAACAACATTTGTACAATCACAAGTTTAGTTTTGACACCTAAGCTCTCATATGCATCACATTCACTAAGAAGGAAAAAATTCTTATGAATTAACAAATAATCATACAAATTAGTAAAAACGAGATAAAAACTAAGAAATGCATTTCCACTTCAAAAACCTTCACGATCATACTTGCATCCAAGACACATGATAAAATACATAGGTAGCTGGGAAGAATACGGAAACAGGGCACTTTGAGCATTGTCTACATTGGAGAAATTATATTAAACAGATTAATAAAAAAACTTCCGAAATTGACTCACTAACAAAGTGTCGCTACTTGGAACCATAGATGTCTTCAAGAGGCCAAACCATAAGGCAGAGATGCCAACCAGCAATGTCATAATCTTCAGCGTGCTTCCTTGATCTATGATAAAGCTTAGGCCGGAAAACAACACAAAAAACTATCAGAACAAAAACATATATTTGTGGCAACAGCTCTAATGGTTAACAGCAGATATTGCTCGACAAGAAATACCCAAGACAAGTATTCAACAAATATTACCATAAGCTTAATGGGTCGAACTTTGAATCAAATTAAATAGCAAAACGTCAGTATAATAATTAAAAGATGTGTCAACGATTAATGTGCCAAGTTTTTTTCTTTCTGTCAGTGCATAGGAATGTATTCTCACACCATATAGTGCGTATACATATCAAAATTGATCTCCAAAAGTTTACATGTTATAGTTAGACGTTTGATGGGCCATGGCCAAATTTTTTGCCCCAAAGGTTATTATTCGTTGACATAATAAATTTTTATCCCCAAAGGATATATATATATACCTATCTTCAAAAAATTTAGAAGATCTCAGGTTGGCTTAAAAAAGTGTACAAGAAACTTCTAATTACAAGTGAAAACACATTTGGCCCTACAGTTTAGGCATACGTAGCAATTACCAACATTTCCACGCACTGCATTATATGATATGTAAAAGAGTAACACAAAGATAATAATTTCATCCTATAATAAAGATCATATGCTTGTAGTTCACTAGGGAAAAAAAAAAAGAAAAAAGAAAGAAGAAGATCATATGGTTAACAGCAAATATTGCCTCACCTCAAAGTCTTAGTAACTAAATTTCATTAAAAGTTCATGGCCAACTCTACAATCAACTGTTAGGTAGACCAGTATGTGTTGGATCACATTTACCAGGACCTTAAAAGCAACAAGCTGCCATTCTTCCAATGATCTATTTGTTAAATTTGGAATTCAAACTCTATCTGAAGAACATTTAGGATTTGAACCCGCATTTGCTGGGTTTGGTCTCCAAACATAACATGTATCAATCATTAAGCATTTGAGGGAAAAAGGAGGATTCAAAAGTAAGATAAATTTCTAGCTCTGTCAGCACAAATTAGACCATTCCTACAGATGTATCATAAGAACCCAAAAGGTTTCCATGAAAGCAGATAATGTGTCTTGGTTGAATAAGATTTAATTTGATGTGAACAAACCTATAACTGACATTTGGCAGCAAAGATATCTTTTCAACAGTCGTTTTTTGCTTCACCCTCTCTTGTCTTTCAAAATCCTAATCAAATGATAACATTCATAAAAATAAATAATGCAGAAATAATGACACAATTGCAGCTCAAGTATCAACTGCCCATTTACTTGATTTAACTTGAGATCTTTCATTAAACATAAATTTCTAATTCCACATCATTTTGGGTCCTTTAGTCCAGTTTTTCGATCATCCAAATTTTAGGGAAGCAACGAGTTTATGGCAGAATAAGAGGGCTATCGAACTACACTCTTTCAGTAAAAGAACAGGCTAAGACCGAATTCTCATACCAATACCAGACAGATGTGTCTCAACCAGACTCTAGCATTTCATGTAGCACATATACTTTATTGGATCTCTGTCTGGCAGTGGAAAGGTTTTTCTTTGTAACTCCCTTTCTGTTTCTTTTTAGGTTTCCTTGTTTAATTTTTTCTCTGTTTTTGTTGTGCTGTTTTTTAGTTTCTGGTTTCCCTGTAAATTTTTGTTCTATTTTTCTGTTGTAGCTGTACAATCTAATCTCTAAAAAGACAAAAACCCTACTCACACCTTCCTCCCCCTAATAACTTTCAAAATCCAAAACGAGATGTTTTCGCTGATGCTTGGTTATCAACGACGACTTTAAGTTGTCACTAATGATTTTATAATTTTTTATTATTGGATTTTGGGTTTTATATATATAATTGCCAGTGCCAAATTTACCATTAAACTCCTATATCATACAAGTATTTCACTCTCTTTGAGGAAAATATGATTTCCATTCAATTAAAAAGAAGTATGTTCAAGCCTTGCAACTAAAGAATACATGAGACATAAATTACACTCATTCACTACGCCTTATCCTCTAGATTTTCTGTCAACTCCTCTTTGCTTCAAATAATCCTTGGCCTCAATGATGTCCTACAAAAGAAACATTACAATTACGACAGTGCAAAGCATGATAGAAGTATGATCTTGATTCAAGGATATAAGACACATGATAAAATAGATAGGTAGCTATTTATTACAAACCAGGTAAGGAGTCATGGAAGAATGCATGAGAATGCCTAGCAAAGAATTTTCAAGTGAAAAAAAAAAATGTGAACAAATCCTAACCTGATCCATTCATGGATCACACCAGATTTCGAGTCACAATAATATCCCTAAATTCAATGAGATTAGCCAAAAAGCATGAAGAAAACCATCAAAACTGTAAGGCATAAAAGTGACGAATGGAGCCCTAACCAGCATCAGGTTAGTGACCAAGCAACTAAAATACTAAAGAATGCACCACATATGTCATTAAAAACAAGATATCAAACATGTGCAATTAAATACTTCAAGCATCCATATTATCAAAGGTCAGCCAAATATGTTAAACTTGGAGGATGGATTTCACATTAGAATCATAGAGTAATTAGTGCAGCCAAGGTTCACATAATAATTAGTCAAATAAATCACTAATTTGATTATCTTCAAACACCTTTCTTGAAGTTTAAACTTTATACAGTTTATTCAATTCAATTGAAATGATCCTTTTTACATTAATCATTTTGTCTTCCTTTCTTTTCTTGAGGATAGGTTCTAAGCATGTGTTTTACCTCTTCCCTTGTTATCGTAGAAAGATCTAAGCATATCTACAACTTGTGCATAAATTCAATTTATCTCTGAGACACATTCTTAATTCTTAATTACGAGCAGCTAATCTCAAGCACAATTCTCACATGTTGCTGATGTATTTAGCAGTTAAAATAACCTTAGCATACACTTATCAAAGCACTGCACATTAATTTAACCAACTGTCACCAAAGAACATGCAACAAGGAGTAAACATAGAATAATGGACACAAACCTTAATCAAGGGAACAAGAGGAAGCTGAACGGATCGATGTTGGATAACAACCAGGATTAGCAACTAGACAAGCACTTTTGACTTCCTCTCTCAAAAGCTTCTTTCTGCATCCAGGTAATGAATTAATCATTTACATGTAGAATAAAGCAATGAGTAAAAAAATAAAATAAATCAAGAATGACAATGTCAGAGGTAAAGAAAGTCATGCCAATTAGTTAAAATTTGAAAGGCAATTCTGTCAAGAGTAATTCTCAGTGAGCTCAAAGTGCCCACTTCATCTTGAGAAAAATATTTTCAATAGCTCATTACAATATTCAAAACCATTGAAGAGAGGCAGCATCCAATATTCAACATAAGGTAAAGAAAGAGAAGAGAATTGTACAATCACAAGTTTAGTTTTGACACCCCTAAGCTCCGGGCTTCCAAGTTTGATTGAAGAGAGAGAAGAGAATTGATTCATATTCTTGCATTACTGAACAGCTCTCATATGCATCACATTAACTAAGAAGGAAAATTTCCAGGGGTACAAAAATTCTTAACACTTATTTTGAGTGGCAGGTTTAAAATACATTGGCAAGGGAATAAATAGTGCCAATGTAAAGCTTACTGCAGAAAGATCAACAATCTTCAAACCCTTGGGAAGGGCTTTTATGATTTCCTGTGAATTAACAGACAATCATACAAATTAATAAAAAAGAGATAAAGACTAAGAAATGCATTTCCACTTCAAAAACCTTCACGATCATACTTGCATCCAAGACATATGATAAAGTAGATAGGTAGCTGGAAAGAAGATGGAAACAGGGCTCTTTGAGCATTGTCTACATTGGAGAAATATATTAAACAGATTAATAAAAAAAACCTCTGAAATTAACTCACTAACAAAGTATTGCTACTTGGAACCATAGATGTCTTCAAGAGGCCAAACCATAAGGCAGAGATGCCGACCATCTATGTCATAATCTTCACAATGTGCTTCATGGATTTATGATAAAGCTGAGGCCTAAAAACAACACAACAATACTTATCAGAACAAAAACATATAGTTGTGGCAACAGCTCTGATGGTTAAGAGCAAATATTGTTTGACAAGAAATACCCAAGACAAGTATTCAACATATATTACCATTTCTTTTTGCTCATTTTTTCCCTTGAGGAACTTACATATGTTTGTAAATGATATTTTAATATCCAGACACCACCATTCTGAATTAAAACATGTGTATGCTCCAGAATTTAGAATAAGTATCTGCATAGTTAAACTTGCTGTAAACTATAGCTTACATGTATAGTAAAGCATGCATTGATGCATGACCTGAAAATATTTATTAAGCAACAAAACACTAACAAAGTCTATCACATGAGAGTGATATGGAACTCAAAGCCCATGCGCAATTTCCCAACTTCATCTGTCAATTTCAAGTGGAATCACCCATTCCTTCAATCTAAGCTGCTTAATCAATGTAATTGGGACATAAAGTATATAGCAATAACTCAAACACGGAGCACTATAACATTTTGCAAGTTCTTCAATCATGAATTTTCAACATGTTAAGTTAATTAAGCATGGAAAACACTCTTTTTTTCTCATTAAACTTCAGCCTGTAAAACAGGACATAAACTTTCAGTCCTTAAATAAACTTTTAGCTCTTGTCATCTCCATAATTTGTGATTTAGTACTATTGTTTATGCCAGAAAATCAGATCTACTATCAGCAATAAGTATTGTGGGCATTATAAACAGCAACAACCGTGTCGTTTCCTCACTCACAAATGCTGGAAAAAAAAAAAACAAAAACCAAATAACAAATAAATAAATAAATTTGGATACCAATTCCGTTGTAGAGGCCAATCTGGGCTTCGTCCCACCAGGCAGCACCCATAGTGTAGGGGTTGGCAAAGATCTTGATGAGCTACTTGACTTACTGTCTTTTGTTTGAGATGACAGCAGTGAGATGGTGGGAAGAGCAAGAATAGAGGCTAATTGTTTCTCCTTAAACGTGAAGAATCATGAATTCAGCGCCCTAGATTTTTTGAATATGCTCCAAATCCTCTGTTTTTTCTGTGCTTTAGCTGGTTCTGCTACTTCTGCATCTAAAATTTAACAACTAAGAAACACTGAGAGAGAAAAATGAAGAAAATGATGGTGAAGGTGGGAACTTAAATTTCCATGAAGGATTAAGATAAAATGAGAATATATACCTGGATGAGTCGAAGATGCATGGGTGTTTGAATTTTCTCTCTGTTAAGGCGGCTGCTGTAATTCTAACTCTCGGATGTGAGCAATCTTGGGCCAATCCTCACCCGCTTCTCTCTTGCATCTTTGCAATAAGATGGGACAGTTCTCAATTTTCAGCTTCTGCAAAGACGTTAGGCTACGCATTCCTTCAGGCAGTGATGTCAAACTGGAGCATCCATGAATTTCAAGCGCTTGAAGTGATGTGTAGTTGTGGATCCACTCTGGTATAGCCGTCAAGTTTTTACAAGCTGAAATGCAGAGCCTTTGTAGAGTGGTCGCATGTTGAAGCCCCAACGGGAGAGACACCAATTTCGGAAGACTTATAAACTCCAAATAGAGGAGGCTCTTAAGGCCTTGCCATTGCATCCCATCCTCATCATTAGCTAGCTCAAGCTCAGGACAATCAAAAAGATTCAGGTATTGAAGGGCAGTGAGATGTTGTATACCTGGGGAGAGAGAATTTAATCTATTGCATCTCCATATGTGTAAAGACTTGAGAGAAGTGAGGTTCTTCAACCGCTCATCTGGCAGAGTTTCTAGATCCGCAATAGAATCCAGTAGTATAAAATTCAATTTTGAGAGAAGAGTGGATGAAGAGGGGGCTGTTGCTGTTGACGTGGGGCTTTGCGGTGCTGCCATATTCATCATCATTGTCTGTTGCAGTGGCTTCCAGCTAGCTTTCCGTAGGAACAACTCTTCTTCAAGATGTGGAAATATTGGCATGGAAGTCAACATAGGGCAATCCGAGATCTGTAATTTTGAAAGACAAGGAAATGAAGGGAGTAAAGGATGCTCCGTTATTTCAACAGAATTATTAGTATCACTATTGACCTCCACAGAAGGATCCCTCCTCATCCACCACCCTTTGAGATTAGTGCACTTATAGAGAATGATTTCCTTGAGAGATGGGAAAAATGGTACTGACGCCGATGAAGAAGAAGAGAACTCATTGCTATCTGATATGTACTCCAAAGCTTCCAAACAAAAAAGATCAAGATACTTGAGAGAAGGTAGTTGACTCAATGGTGCCAGATATTGGCATTTTGGACACTCAATTAATTGAAATGAAACAAGATTTGTTAGTGACAAAAACCAATTCGGAAGCCTTGAACAAAAATTGCCTGCTAAACGAAGTCGTTTCAGATTTGGTTGCGGTTGAAGGACTTCCAATAACATTTCATCATCAACATTAACATCCGAATCATTTCCACCTCCTTCACTACTCCACAGTAAATCCAAAGTATGAAGATGTTTTTTCTCCTTTAAATTTGCTGCTTTACCTTCTGAAGCAACATCTTTCACATGTCTCAGATTTTGAATACGCAACTTTCCTCTCAGGTTATTCAAGCCGTTTAGTTCTCTTACCCCACTGCTGTACCTAGAGAGAGGATCCTTGTCGACCACAAAGTTTGATAAAGTCTGAAGATTAGTCAGTTGCCCCAATCCACATGGCATATAAATCAAACGATCACATCCATCTATATCAAGATGCCTGAGATTGACTAACTTTTTAATGTCTCTAGGCAATTCTTCAAGCCTAAAACAACGTGAGAGTCGTAGTGTTTGCAAATTCTGCAACTTGGTTATAGAATTGGGTAGCTTCTTGAGAATGTAGTTCTCAGAAAGATCAAGATATCTTAAGTGCTTCCACTTCCCAATTGAGCTAGGCAGAAAATCACGATTTCTCATGTACAGATCCAACACGCGCAGGAACTTGGAACTAGAAAAAATTGCTTCACAATCTGACTCACCCCAAGAGTCGTTGGAAGTGGGAAGACCAATAAATGTTCGTATACTTCTTGCTTTACACAATGAAGTTGTAATTGATAAAATATCGATATTGGAACCAATAACTGATACATGACGAGTTTTTTCATCAACTTTTCTCTCCTTAGTATCGAATGTGGAAATCATCGATCCTGCCACTGATATGGCAAGATCATGCATGAGGTCATGCATTTTGCATATAAATACAGTACCAAAGTCATCCATATCAGCTTCTTGAAGGAATGATCTCCAAAGTAAATCCATAAAATACTCATTACCAACATCTTCCAGGTTCTGATCCGATGACTTGACAAACCCTTGTGCTATCCAATGTTGAATCAGTTTTGATCTCTCAATCTCGTAATCCTTTGGAAACAAACAACAATAAGCAAAGCAGTGCTTCAAATGTGAAGGAAGATGATCATAACTCAGCTTCAGAGTCGGTAAGATGTCATTTTCATTCTGAGATATTTTTGAGAGTTCAGTCTTCTTAAAAGACAGCCACTCTTCTTCTGATTTTTTGAAGAGTAGTAAACTTCCAATTGTCCTTATGGCCAGCGGGACACCTGAACACTTTGCAAGGATCTCCCTCCCAATTGCTACGATGATTGAATTCTCCTTCGGTTCTTGTCCTTTCTCAAACGCCATCTGCTTAAATAAAGACCATGACTGGTGACCGTCTAACTCCCTTAAGAAATGTGATTCAACTGTCTTGGTAATCATTGCAACCTTTTTACTGCGTGTAGTCAGTAATACTCTACTGCCTCTTGCACCACCCATCAGCACTGCTTTCAAGCGAGACCATTTTTCATGATCTTCATTCCACACGTCATCCAACACGAGTAAGTATTTCTTTCTGTCGATTTGTTCTTTAAGTTTACCAGCCAATGTCTCCATTGCAGCAGCAGCGTCTGGCTTCGTCTTCGTTGCAGCTTCTAAGATCTTTTCAATCATATTTTGAACATCGAAAGTATCAGAAACACACACCCACATTTTGAGTTGAAAATGCTTTTGGATTTGGTCATCATTGAAAATGAGTTGAGCGAGTGTAGTCTTTCCTAATCCACCGATGCCAACAATTGGATGGATGGTAACATTCTCTTCAACGTTGGAGTCCAGCAGACATTGTATAACAGCCTTCTTATCTTCATCTCGACCAATAACTGCTTCCGCACATACGTTAGAATGGGTGTTATCCCTCTTTCCCCCGACTCGTGTCTGTTCTACATGGCGTTCTTCCAAGAGGAATCCCTGCCTATCGGCGTTGATGGCACCCAACCTCTCTCTTATGGCCTTAATCTTACGGGCCATTTTAAGACGATAGACAAGCTGGTTAGATTTGGAAAAGAAAATGCGTACCTGTTTGGCCTTCTTATCACGGATCATTACTTCCCTTCGTAGAGCTTCAGTGGAAACCGCATCCAATAAGTCATCCGCTTCATACATGGCATCTTCTAGCTTTCCGAGCCAATCTCTAACAGCATGGTTCCCTGCAGCATGTTTCTCCTCCGCATCCAGAAGTACAGCTTTGATTGTTGAAACGGTGTTCCTCAGGCTTTGAAGCTCATCTTCGACACCCCAGAGCAGTCCGATCTCTTTGGCAGCCAGTGAGCCCAAAGTCCCAATCATTCGGTCGGCAGTGCCGAAGAGAAGTTGTTCTGCCATTTGCTGATGGTGAGTGAAGGAATGCTCAAAAAGCAAAAGGCGCTCTTGAACAAGTAGTTGAAGAGTAGAACGAAGATAAAGGAATGGAAGGCAAAGTTCGAGCAATTATTTATGGGAATGAGACACACGCAATCTTACAGCGGTTTCGGATTCTACACACCAGCTACTCACTCATAATAATTAATAAGAGGATCTTTGCGATAATATGGAGAAACTCTTGCGCACATTTATCCTAAGAAGGTGTTGACCACGCTACATAGTTTGTGGTAAATCTCTTGCGCACATTATCCAAAGAAGTGGGATGCATAAATCATGGTATCCATACGATTGCAGTCTATGGCCAAACAGCTGCCACGCACCACTTCTTTGGATAATAATGTGCGCAAGAGTTTTACCACAGACTATGGAGCGTGGGCAACACCATCAAGATTCTCAAGGAATTCGAGTTCAAAACCATCGGAAATGTATAGTGGCGCCCAAATGATTTTTATTGTGACCATTTCACCCAATGTAAATTTTGCTTTTATAAATTAGGGGAAATTTTAGATTGCTCGTATGAACTTTTAGCCATTTTAATATGTTTTTTTAATTTTAAAAAATTTTCAATTTTCAATTTGATATTTTAATGTCTATCACTTAACTCCCTTTTTATCATTTATCGTTAAATTTTATTAAAATTCTCAAAATATTTTTATATTTTTTTTTAAAATAAATTATAAAAAAATTTTCAAAGATTCAGACGTGGATATTTTTGCAAATTCTGTTAATTTCTAACCAACTTAAATCCTTACAATTTTTTTATTTTTTTTATTTTATAAAAAATGAGGGATTATTTAAAAAATTTTGATATCCTTCTGTTAAAATTTAATGGAAAATTCTAACAGATGAGAGGTAAGTGATAGACATTAGAAAATTCAGGATACCAAAGTAAGAGTTTTTAAAGATTGTGAAAAACATGTCAAAATAGCTAAAAATTTAAAGAACTTATCTAAAGTTTTTTCTAGAATTATTTATTGTTTCTAAAAATATCTTTATGTACGTTTTGTCTATATTGTCCGTACAATTTGTGTGTTTTACTGCCCATAGAAAGAAACATGTCTAGACCTTTATATTTGTTGGCACGATTTTCATTCACATCCGCCTTGTGTCACATATAAGAGTTATGAGGAGATAGGCTTAGAAATTGTATTAAAGTAGGTTTTATTTAATCATGATTATTGGTTATTTGAAGATTAGTTTTTATCGCTTAGGATTAAGGTTAGTTTTATAATCATTATTTTAAAATTAAGTTTATCATTAGTTGGGTGTTACGAGGATAGGTAACACACCCAACGAAACAAAAGGAAATTAAAAGAGGGCCTATGATCCGCGGGTCGAAAAAGCAAAGGAGTTGAACCTTTTGGTGGTTCAACTTATTAATGCGAAGGAGTTGGAAAAATCCTATTTTTGCCTGAACTACGTAATTAAAGGGTAAATACGTGTTAACTCTTTTAACTCTATTTTCTTCTCAATAATAAATTTTTGGCTCAGCTATTAATTACTACTATAGGAATTGCCTTAACTGCGTAATTGAAGGATAAAGAGAAATACTATGGGATAGAGATTGATACTAAAATGATGTGAAACTTATTTATTGGAAAGAATCAAAATAATTAATTAAAAAAAAATGTTAGCATTACTAATTAATAAACTTCACATTATTTTGGTACCTATTTTTTAGTAAAAGTTTCGGTACCCTTTTTAAAGTCTGATTTTCACTGATAAATACATTTAAACTCTTTAAAGTCTATTTTTGCTATTTTTTATTATCATATTAGCTAAAATAATCTTTGAAGATTGTTACAAATGTTTTCAAGTGTTTATTTCTAAGTACTCATTCTTTGACTTGACAATAAAAATTACTATTAAATAAAATAACAAATAAAAGTATAAATAGAATCTAATAATAATTTTTACTTTTACATTAGAAAATGAGCACTAGAGAATAAACCCTCGAACTATAAGTAGCATTTTTCATAATCTTTGGTGTAGTGTTTTGAAAAATGTTATTTTGGCCAGCCAAACATCCCGTGAAAATTCTACCTGTAGAAAAATCTCAATACGTTCAAATTTTAAAAAGTCGAGTCAAGAATGGCATCTGCTGAATAGTTGATCAAATCCAAGGTGGACCACAAACGTATCAGTCGCACAAGTAGTATCAAAGAAAATATAAAGGACTTGCACTTCCGTGTTAATGTGAAATCAATGCGTCACATAGATTAGTCAAGCACATATTTCCAAGGTAATTTCCATGTTTTGACAACCATGAGATTAATCTTTGATTTGGCACAAATTTCCACGCGTCACACAGAATAGTCAAGCACAAATCATCAAGATATGCGAGTCAGAGTTATAAGCACCTACATAACTAAAATATGTGTTGAAGATATTTGTCAAGTTGCCCTCTTATGTCTATCAAA
>FXXK01002734.1:5348-15984 GCA_900184695.1 Betula pendula
AAAAAGAGAGAAGAGATTTACATAATGGCGGGAATAGCTCATTGTGATCGACTCGACTCACTAAGCTCAACTCGTACTTAAATCGGTTATTTACTTAGAGAGTCGTATCATTAACACAAGCAAGTATGACGGGAACTAAATTAAAAGAACTAGGCTCGATTATTAAATGATCAATCTCGTATAAACTCAGTTCGATTCGGTTAATATTTCGTGAATAAGACTCGACTCGTCTGTTTTGGGTTCGACTTGTTTATTTATTAATATATACATATATATTATATATGTTATATAATATATAATAAAAACAATAAAAATGTTATAAAGTATAATTATTTATTAAGTACCAATAATTAATTGGTTATATAACTAATATATAATTGTATAGTACAAATGAATAATATCAACACTTAATCATATGATTTATATGATATAATGACAATTCAAATACTTAATCATATTATCATATAATATACTAGAACCATATGATCATATAATAAGATAATGTTATGCCATAATGATCATATTGTCATTGTAATTTATACATATGAATAAATCATAGCATATGATCTAAATATTATCATTAGATACTTAAGAGTTGATAAAATTATGACTTATAATGACTATAATTATCATAGATAATCTCACAAGTATATGATAAGTTTTTTAATTCCGATTTATATTTCTATCTATATGATTACAAATTAATTAAGCTATAGCTATAATTATAACCAATATAAATTACATAATGTCAATTGTCACATAAATATAACAAATTTTTACTAATAAAATAATTACATATCTAGATACTTAGATAGTAAATACAATGTATTCTATAAGGTATACAATGTAATGTATATTATTACTATATGTCACAATAAATAATGTATACTAACTAGTTAAACTATATATACTAACTACTATTGTTAATTTTACAAACTTAATGTATGTTTCATAACTATTAGTTAATATATTAGTTAATTACTAACATAATATAATAACAAAATAATAAAAATGTATCTATGTATATATATTGACCATTCAATTATATATAAACTTAGTATTACTAAATTAATAAGCAATTAATTAATATAAGTATAAGTAGCTTGGAGTTAATCATTAATCCATTATGTAACATGTATAGTTAACTTTCTAAGTCTTATTATTAGAATTTAGATAATATGATCATGTTTAGATTATATATCTAAGATCATTAACTTCTAAGCATTATCATTATATACTTAGGATAAATATGATTCATATTTTATATGATTTAAGTATTATCATTAAATATTTAAGAATTATAATAATTAAGTTATGAATATTAACAATTAATTTATAAGTATAGTTATATAATCATGTTTATATAATTAATATTTTAGCTTAATTGGTAATAGTAATAATTACATATTATGATAATTCATATATTAATATATGCTAACTTATTCACGAGTACAGATAAGACATGGTTTTGTTCATAACATTTTTTTCTTCTTTTTGTTTTAAAGCAAAAACATTAACAAATTACTCCAAATTGCTTGTTTTTAAACTTTATATTAGTTGATTTTCGGTTATGCTTTAAGTCAATTGAAAAGTAAACCCTACGTTTATAAAGCAAATAATGAATAATCTTTATAATTGCTTTTTATACATTGATGAAACAACTTTTTTTCAAATATTAATGTCAAAAATATTGATTAAAATATATTAAAATTTATCATTTCTTTTCAATAATAGTGCTTAACTAGTATAAGTCAAAAATCTAAAAGTTTAAACTTTTGGAATAACTATTGGGTCATTAAATTTATCTTTCACCTTTTTTAAAAAATTTTTTAATCTATTTAAATTTTGTGAGAAATGATTATTAACAACAAAATCGTATTAATTTGCTTTTGTCACGTATAGATGTTAGAAAGCACATATCAAAGAGGGGTAAAAAAAAAATAGAGAGAGAACCTCATTTGATCATGTGTTTTAAGGTGTTTTTTTTGCTTTTTAACAAAAAAAAAAAAAACTCAAAAATATTTTTATCTTTATATTACATCACAAAAAAGAAAAAAAAGAAAAAGTACTATCTAAAATAGTAAAAGAGGACTATCGAAAATGTCTTGCCAAAGGAACCCAAAATTTCCATCGAACAAGATAAACACCAAAGAAAAAAAAAATCTTAATTATACAAAAATTGCAATTGTCATGCCATTGTTAATCTAATAGGAGTTCCATGTAGATATTCAAGTCTACCCATATAGGATGATGTAATACAACCTCAATATAAAATTTTATATGTAATAACTCCAAGAAAAAACAAAAGAAGAACAAGAAAAACATTAGAATAAAAATAAAAAATAAAGTCAAATTTTGGAGTGTGACTTTCAAATTTACATTATAATAAATCTTACATGTACTCAGTAATAACACCAAAACGCAAACATTTACCAAAAAAAAAAAACAAAAAACGCAATCCCTTAAAGCTAAAAACGCAGACTACTTACATGTACTCAGTAATATTGTAATAACACAAAAATGCAACCACTTAAAAAAAAAAAACAAAAAAAAAAAAAAACACCAAAACACAACCCTTTAAGCTAAAAACGCAGACTACACACTTAAAGAAATAAAAAGCTTCTAGAACCTTCTAGCATCACGCAACTGGATTCCACTATTTGCATAATTGGACTCCATCTACACAAGTTCAAAGGCTGTCTCTCAGCAAGCCTTGACTTCGGTCATCTCTTGCAAAGATGAGTTCCATGGAGAGAGCTTCTCCTGTAGCTCTTCTCCTGGACCGATTGCTACACAAATGCCCAGCCGATCGCCACACAGAACCCACAAAACCCAAACCACCAGATTTGTCAACCCTCCTCACCTGAGCTGGCACCGAAGGCTTCCCAGACGGAGGCGCCGTCTACATTAGGTGGACCACAGCATCACCACCATTGTTAGCATCCAAGGGCCCAGTCGATCTCCAAACTGAACCTAAGGAACCCTAACCACCAGATTTGCCAGCTCTCCCCACAATGCCATCTCACCTCCACCGTGACGCTGACCGTTGCCATTGACTGCTCCCCTCAATGGAAACCTCTCCTCACTGCCGGTGAGTCATCGGTAACAATTTTTGCAATTGTTTTGTGATTTTTTTATTATTAATAAAATTAGTTTATTGATTTCTTTTTATTTTTAAACGAAACTAAGAAAAAAAAAAATTTGTTTCGAGCCAAGATCAAGCTCGAGTACTCGACTCGGGCTTGGTTAAATTTGATCGAGCTCGAGCTCGATTCCTTACAACTTCTTGCCATTGACGAACCGAGCTCGATCGAAAATTCTAGGTTCGGCTGAAGCTCGAGCTCGAACTCGAGCTCGAGTTCGAGAAAAAATAAATGAACTGATCCCGAGCAAGTGGTACTCGCTCACGATCGGCTCGTTTACACCCCTATTAACAACAATGCAAATTCTCTCAGGAATTATCCAAAATGCACCATAGATGCACCAGTTAAACCAATTTAGCAATAGTGATAGAGAAGTTCTTTCCTTCAAAAATACTGGTACCAGATTGTACCAACGTGAACTGCAGAAGGTCACGCTACAAATTTTGCGCAACTAATTAGAAACCTTCTTTTATTATTGTGTGTCCTTATTCATGACCAAGGAAGCTCTGCATTGTTTAAAATGATTAGATGGCATACATAAATGATCCTCATGTGAAACTTTATTATAAAGCATGCTAAGAACTATAACACAATCATTTAATAATTTACGGAATTCAAAATACATGTCGAAGTAATTCCTTTGATTTGATTAAACCACGTATGCTGCAAAATGTACGTACTAGCAGCCAGAATTTTCCCTCCTTGTTCCTTTATGTTAGGTTTTAGTGTTGACGAATTCAGTATAAAAAAAATGTTATGTTGTAATGTTTAGGTTTACGGTTGAAGTTAGTTTCAAGTGCGGGTCAAGAATTGGTTGGAATTGAGGATAGAAGGCTTCGATTGCAATCTCGATTGAAGCTTGTTCGATTGAGATAGTTTATCATGTTTCAATGTTTAAACCCAAGAGGCTCGATCGTAAATTGTTCAATTCAAGGAATGAAACAGCTAAATTTCAAGCTCTTAAAAGCTTCGATCGCAAGGATGATTGCAAGTCATTCGATCAAAGTGGTCAAGACATTTAACTTCAACTTCCAAAAAGCCTCAATCGCACGGTCTATCAAACCTCGTTCGATCAAAGCTGAATTGTAGTGTTTCACATTTACCACTGAGAACCCTAATTGCAAGATCAATCGAACCTCATTGATCAAAGGTGCTCATAAGTGTAGAACTGAGACCCTCGATTGCAACTTTAATCAAACCCAACAAGTTCAATCAAAATAATGCGATCCTTGTGAAACCCTAACACTCGTTCAACCGAACTAGCTGTAACTTGTTTTAGTTCTTAAGCAACTTGACTTTTAGACATTAGTTGTCTCCACACCTATATAAGTCCTTTGACACATAATTTTCACACAAGGTGTGGATGCACTTATTCCTTGTTCATGGAGAGTGAACAAACTTTCCCAAGCCTAAATTGAAACATAAACTTCTCATTGTTTCTCATTAAACAACACCAAGACTTTTAGCCATCGGAATTCTGGATTGCAGGGAAGATACTATAGAAGAAATGCCAAAGTTCTGGAGCTATTGCTATAGAAGACAAATAGGCAGTTTGTTGGGTACAAGTCAAGTTCTTTGCTTCAAAGGTTTTGTAAATATAAGTCTGATTGTAATTGTAAATACAAGTCAGGTTTTATAGTTGATAAGTTTCATAAGGTTGGCTACCCAAGAGTGGCTTTATATTTGAAGAGTTTTTCAAAATGTTTATGCTTCGTTATCAAAATCTTGATATTCATTTTGTTCTGTGTTTTATTTGATTTTGGTGATAATTGTTGTGGTTGTAAAATTTTGGAGAAATTTCATATAGCCTTCCTGAACTTCCAACACTTTTGACATGCCCTCATAATCTTTAAAAACTCTCACTTTGGTACTCTAAATTTCTAATGTTTATCATTTAACCCAATTTTGTCAGGATTCATCGTCAAATCCTGTTAAAATTTCTAAAATATCCCTATGTAAAAAAAACATTATAAAAAAAAAATATAAAATAGGGGTATTTTGAAAATTTTGACATCCTTCCATTAGGAGTTAACCGAAAATCCTAACGGAGGGGGGTAAGTGATAGACAATAGTAGTTTAGGGTAACAAAGTGAGTGTTTTTAAAGATTAAGAGAAACATGTCAAAAAGGTTGGAAGTTCAAGGAGACTATCTGAAGTATCTGCAAATACCTATTCACCCCCCCCCCCTCCCCTCTCCTCTAGGTGTGGTTTGGGGTCATTGTGCGTTTGTAAATTGGGATCATAGTGGGTTCACTTTGGTGAGAGTAATTATGATTATTGTAATGTACACATGAAAGTGTTCCTTTAATCATTGCATGAACGAGTCTAGGTTTCTATTGAAAAATGTTAGTCTAGGCTAACTACTAATATTGTTTGTTTTCTAAGTCTTTACTTATTTTAAGGTCTCATGGTTGTGGAAGGCATTCATTTGGTAAGGTTAAAAGATGGTTGTTGCCATGAAGATATTGTGAGAGTGGTGGCTGGGTGGGGGCTGTGGGTGGGTTGTGGAGGAGGATGTGGAGTGGCGGTGGCACTGTAGGGGTATTGTGGAGGTGGGGGTACTTTGTGGGGTCGGTAGAGGCAGTGGTCGCGATTCAACCGGTGAAGACATTAAAGAAAAGTGGTAGTTTGTGGTGGGGCTGTGGGCGGTTGTGGAGGTGCGGTGGGAGCTGTAGGGCAGTTGTGGAGAGGTTGTCGGGCGGTGGTAATTGTGGGAGCTATAAATGAAGAAAATGAATCCGGTTGCATTCAGGGCTGCAGCCCACAAAGGATGCAGCAATTACATAAATAAGGCAATTGTTGTAGTAAGATTACTGCCACAATACTCTTGAATTCACATATTCTACCTAAATATATAAACACCTTACATAGTCGTGTAAATGAACATTACGGTTCCATAAGTTGAAGTGATATAGTGGGTTGTATTACAAATCTACATCCTAAATTATCTACTGACTGCAGACACATATAGTAAGAGGCCACCATTGTTTAAAAAGGTGTAAAAAATGATCACCCTTGGAAGGAATGAGATTATAAACTTACAATCAACTCATCAAAAGTTAACAAAGTAAGACTTAATTGATGGAGATGTATTCGCTTGGAGCCGGAACGGGTGCAATAAGCTACTGTATCCGTGAATTGATTTGCATGTAATTACGGGTAACATTATTGCACCAGATTCAAATTAATTCACTAAATGCGAGCAATTAATTGCACGCCAATCAAAATCCAGTAATCGAATATAATACTAAGGTACCTGTCGCTTGTATAAAACCTGCTCTCATGGTCTAAATGTTAGGCACGTTTGTATATAACAATCCGAATAACAACGTGAACGGACATAACGATGAAATTATAAAATCCAATTCATAGAACCATTAAAAGTCGAGCGGAAACTTTACGTTTCTCTTCCTATCTTAAGAGAGAAGCTCCATAATTTTGAAAAAACCACCTCACTGTAAGGCTTCTCCTCCGCTTGTGCGTTGTTTCTATGAGAAGAGGGATGGGCTTTTTCTCCTCCTCCTTCCACCTTTTGGTTTTGTCTTAGTCATTTTTGTTATTTATTTCTTTCTTTTGGTTTTCTACCAAATGGCAACATCTCTGTCGGTACTACTGTTGCACATCTCTTTACTCCAGATCCACCGCCACAGCCTCTCCTACCGTCTGTTCTCCCGTCAGGAGTGAGATTCATGCACCACGAAAGAAGCGGATATGGAGTCTTTTCCAACTCAAATCTAGTTTCCTTCTATCTTGATATGCTCGCCATCTGACTCGCTATTTGCTCTGCTTATCGCTAACCATACTCCGTGACTTCATTGCGCCCCCCTCCTGCCAGCTCGTGAACTTGCACGCTAGGCCAGGACTCTGCCATCACTCCGTTGCTCCATCTATCGTGTTGCTATTGTTGATTTCTTTTTGTTTATGTTGTTACTTCTATTTTCTGTATTTGCTTTTGTTTTTGATAGGTTTTTGTCTCCTGGTTTATGGTGGTTTTTACTTGTTTGGAGACTTTATAAATCGAAGTTTGTTACTCCATGTGACAGATTTGGTTTCGATTCGCAAGTGTCTTTCCTTCCTCAACCCCTTTTCTGATAGTTGTTGTAATTGTTATCCGACATAGGTTCAGGTAGAGTTTAAGGGTCTTTCAATGATCATGCTCCTGCTTGCGTTCCTTTCAATTGAGGGGTCAGATAAAGTTGAAGGATTCTGCGAGGATCATGCCTTTACTTGTGTCACCGTGTACAGCAAATATGGATCACTTTAATTCCCATGAAAGTAATGCAAGCGAGAATGATGTAATAAGCTTTAGAATGGATATTAAATGACACTTTGAGAGGCGTGAAGATGCCAAATACCAAAACAAATACGAATAATGAAGCAAGCAACATCTATCAATCATATTGAAATGGGTTGGGGGATGTTTGAAAAAAGGGTAAAAGTAAATTTAATACTAAATTTATATGCAGCAATTAGGTACACATGAAAACAAAACTTGCACAATTTGAAAGTGGTCACTAATAAGGAAAATTAAAATAAATAAATGTTCTAACCCACCTGGACTGAGTGAATACCCCTTTGTGTGTCTGATTTGGTTTAGCCTGCTCTGTTAATAATATTGTTTTTTTCTTTTCTTTTTTTTTGGTCTTTTATTTTTTATTCTTAAAAAAAACATTAATGGACAATTCAAACAGTTTTTCAAAGAACCGTTTTTATAATTATGGTCACGCACAGCATTTTTCCAAACTACAACAATAAAAAAATTCATAACAATTAAACAAACCAAGGTGATACAATTTTAAAATGTGGTTAATGAAAGACATAATTTTTTAAAAAATGCAGTTAAACACTTAGTAAAATTAGTTTGTATTTAAATCCGCTAATCTTTTAAAAACCATAAATCCCAAATAAAACACTTTTCAAATTTGTTTAAACCCATAATTTGACATGCAATAACGGGACAAAAATGTACTTTTCTCGCCAATAGGTGATATTTCTCCGATTAATAGAAGATTAGGTGATTAAGATATAAGATTTGTCGAGGTTTACTCCAACGAAAAGGCTACAAATATGGCAACTCTGAGTTATGATACTCGTACGGCCGGTGTGAATGAGCAGTCATTTCACACCAGCCGAATGGAACAATGCCTACCATTAAAAAAAAAAAAAAAAAAATTCCTGCCTCAAAGCAGGTTCCACGTCGGCGGTGGTGAGGCTGTTCATTCATATCAGGGGCCCGACGCAGTATCATAACTCATGGCACTCTTTATGCTTTCAGAGGGTATCTTCTACAATCCATTATAAAACTAAGGGCTTGTTTGGGTGTGTCACACTCTTTTTTCTTCACTTATCTATTTTTTGTTTCTAAGAATGTTAAAATTAGATCTAAATACCTCACTCACACTCTCTATGTTTCTCTGCCTGCTCACACTGCTCTTTTGTTGTCTCTCTCTCTTCGCGCGCTCTTTTTTTTTTTTTTTTTTTGAATTCAGGTTTTGTCTTCGCAACCAACTCACATTGGTATTAACATTTGAGTCTGGGTTGAATTTCTTGGAGGAAGGTAACCAAACATAAATTTTTTCTTTTTTAAATGAAAATCGTGAAAAAAACTAGTTACAATCCAAAAAGCCTGTTCCCACATATAACGAGCCCCAATTAATGTTTATAAAAATTAAGGTAAAAATATACATACTCCTTTTCAAGCTATTACTACTCTTTTCAAGCTATTATATCCTGTCAATGTCCTTCAAAATATAATTGTGGTTAATTTCCTCTCTAAATTTTCAAAAAAATGTTAATGTTCCTTAATGAAAAATACATTTCATAAAAATTAAAAAATTCTCAAAATTATATTATATATATATAATAATACTATAACGTTTTTTATACCCCTCATTTTATTTTTTTAATTTATTTATTTTTAACACATTTTATTTAATTTATTTTTTAGTTTTAGTTTATTTCTAATTTGATAAGGATATTCTTGCTTATTAAAAAAATTTTAAGGTCATTTTTATCCTTTTTAGCTTAGAAGAAACATTGAAATACACATTTAGTATTGAAAGAGTAATATACCTTTTTTCAAATAATTAACTGTATTAATTTTTTTAATGTGAAAAATATGGGAAGTTTTTCTTTATTATTAAAAAAAATGTCAATGCAGCTCAACCACTCAAGTTTACTAACTAGTAGAAAATAAAAAATGCTACCTCCAATAGTATAAATTTGTTAATAAGCTTGCTCCACTTGCATGTTATTGAGAAGTGTTAAAAAAAACTTTTTTAAAAAAAAAATAAAACACCCTCGACGTTTTTGCAAATTCTAAAAACAGTGAGCATTCGAGTAGAGTAAATCACATTTTCTTAATCTCATCTCATAATTATCAGTGACATTTGAAACAAGCCTTAATCAATCTTGGTTTTTTCTTAAAAAAAAAATACTGCACACATTCACCATTATTGAATTAAATCTATTAATTTTAAATCCAATCCGTAATTTTATCAGCTACGTCAAAAAGGTGGTTAGAATTGAGAATGTTGTAAATGAACTAAAAACCAAAATTATAATTAAGTTGGGACAACCTGAAGATTAAATGTGAACATAATCTTACTTCTTAGCATTACTCATACAAAATTGATTAATAACTCCTGACCCTAATCCTTATTTTTGCGTTTAGATAACCTCCATCGAAGAAATTAATACAGTTCTTACAGAGCAATCCTTCATATTAATATGCTCCTATAAAACATAGCTCAATACCATAAACGCTAGCCTCCATCTTTGACTCTCCAACTCAATGACCAAATGTTACCTTGGTTTAGCATTGGCACCATCAAGCCAAACAATTGTGTTTATAATAGGAATTATTGTACTATAAGGTAAATCTACCATAAGTTAGTTAACACATGTATAACATATTATTTGGAGTGGTAGCAAAAAATTCCTCTAGTGGTGGTGTAGCAGTCTCAATTAAAATAATATAATAGTTAAATTCAAAGATTTAATCCCAAGCAGAATAAGACTGGAATATCAATTAATAAAGATAAATAGAATGCTAAATAAAAATTTAAAACAATGAAAGATCTCACAGTGCTATAAAATTACGCAAAAGCGTTGTTCTTAAAGGTTGATTTCGTGCCCCCCGGAGTATTCAACTAATGTGTTGGGTCCTCTTGACACGGCAACCTCCCAAGTTAGACTATAGCATCTACCTTCCGTTAAGAAGGCACTTCCAAAACGAAGGTTAAATGAACAACCCTTTTTGATCAAAGATGATGAGGGATTACAAGTCACACCAAAAAAAAAAAAAAGACTAAAGTATAGCTAATGGCTGACAAGAAAAATTTGTCACAATGGAACATGGTTTGACACTATGAGTTTTTGGGAGTCAAAGGAAGAGATATTTTCAAATACCGTTGGTGATCTAAATTTATAGAAAAGTAAGTGATGGGTTAATTACTAAAAGACTATGACATACAAAGTTAATGTCCAACGGT